>DWTO01003146.1:0-12944 GCA_018244755.1 Jemadia pseudognetus | reverse complement strand
ATAGTGGGATGTAAACGTAACTGGTGAAATGTGGGAGTGTTCTACACTCCTCTGCCTACCTCTTCGGGGATAACAGGTGTGATGTTATGTATGTTTTGTTATAAGGTTACTACAATATATGGTTCGACTGTTAACAGGTACGCTGCTCATTGCTTTATATTAGACAATTCTCAATAACCATTGTAAATGTATGATATCTTACCTCAAAACTCTGTATAGTGCACTCTAGCCTAGTGATCAGTGTTTCACGCCTCAAGCGGTACTCTTCAAACATCTCAGTGAAGGCAGTCTCCAATTGCTTCCACTCTTTTTCCGATAATGACTTATTGTAGAGTGGCTTGCCTATAAGTTTTTCGCCTGGAACAAACATATTAATATAAAACTTCAAAATTCAAAAGATCATCATCATCAACCCACTCCTGGACACAGGTCTTATAGGACTGACCCTGATCTTCAGTTCAACCCTTAATTTTACAAATAGTAAGCAAATCTCAACTAGCTAGTCTTGTTCAAACGCTAGAATAAATTGAGTTAAAAGGGCCAATAATCCCTAATTTTTTAAATATGAAATAGCTTTCTTCCTTTAAATGTTGATTTGCTTCATTTTAAGTAAAGTAACAAATATTCAAGACCAAGTTGCAAAAGCAAATTGACAGGAGTGAAATCTTGTGCATTTATGTCAAAACTGTAAATGGTAGGAGTAAATGTTTTCAGTACCTTCACAAGGGTCATAATATCATCAAAATTGAATCAACAACATAAAACTTTATACTTAGCACACCTTATATAAGGACAGAGATGTTTTGCAATTGGTGCTCTCTGCCTACCCTATGAGGGACCTGGCGGGATATTATGTATGTATGTACTTGTATAAACACTTTCCAAAATATGCCTTAATTGACGCAAATATTGAAGGTTTTTAAAACAGACAAAAAAATATACAACTGATGGCACTGAAAGAGCTAACTAACTACAATCTATGAGTAGGCAAAAACTCCCCATCAAAAATCGACTTTAGTGCAAACGAAATCATATCCTGTTGAATATACAATTGTTACATTTGTTACCAACTTGATTTACCGTCGATGATATCCAATTTTATCTATTAAAATTCCACATACTATTGATAACATGGATTCATTATTGGTTATTGCATTTAAATAGATAATTCCTAAACAATATTTTTTGTTAATGCCTTTTTAATTGACCGCCTTATTGATCGAGTCGTTGCAAGCGCAACTGCTGATGGAGAGGATGCAACTGGATTTGTTCCTCAGGTCAGATTCTGCTGATGTTTCTTAACTTGAAATTAGTAGTAGTGGTAAGCGGTCTGGGTTTGTGCCTGGTGTATGGCAATAGGCTCATCTCCTATTGCATAGTGGGACATATAATGTTACTGCACTCCTCTGCCTACCACCTTGGGAATTACAGGTGTAAAGTCAAATTTTTTAAATTAATTTTAATTAACTAGATTTGACATTTAACTAGATTTCATTATATACATTAATGTAACAATTTGAAACAAATTGTAAGATAATCTATATTAATTTTAATTTAAAATAATTTAATTTGATTAAATGTAACTCACCTTCCTTTTGTAAGGTTTCTTTGAGCTTGACTTCCAATTTTGTAAACAGGATCTCTGGTGTTATGTTAGGTGGCGGCTTGTTGAATTTCAGAGTAATAAGAATATCTTTCAGATCTTTAGCCGTAGGAGATTCTTGCTGCAAACAAAATATGTGTTTATTTAACAATTTGGCACATGGTGAAATTAATAACAAAAAATTCATACAAAATACAATCACACAAAATAAACAAATTATGTACACTATGCACTGTCTATCCCTTAAAGATATCTCTTTCAGCAACAACTGGAATGGCAAGTGAAATTAAAGAGATCAAATTTAGTGTATACTTAGAAAACCATGTAACAAGAGTAATACTATATAAATTAACTATATGACAATTACATACTCTTAGAAGTAATGAAACATTAGCTGTGCATCATCAAAATCAGTTTGATATGAATACCACATACATCAGATCAGTGTAAGAATTCCCACAAGCATTTTTTTACCATAATAATTTCCATGCCGGATCCCTGCTTGTCCTTGGGGCAGTCGACATTGACCATTCTAGCAGCCATCAACTCGGATATTAAGAAGTCTAACAGTAGCAGGCAATCAGCTTTTGTTTCAAGACGAGATGACATGTGACCTGAATAAATTTAAGAAAAAAAATGAAAACTGTGCAATATGTTTTAACTATTATATTAAACTGTTTAACATAACACATTTAATTAATTATAATTTAATTAATTCAAAGTTAATTAATTGTAATTCAATTAATCATAATTTAATAAATTAATGATTAATAATTTGATTTAACACTTCTTAAAACATTTCATACTTACACCTTAATAGGTTTTATCATCTCAGATGTTGATTAATACAAACACAATACAAACACTTACAATACAAATACAAACATTAATATTTTAATATGATCTAGACGCTAAACTTGAATGTGTTATGTTGTACTGAGTTTGTCATGGACAACAAATTTTTATACCTCTTTTTAAATGACTCAAATTGAATAATATTTACATAAATATACTGGCTAGGCACAGTCAAAATTGCAATAGTTTTAAACAGTTCTTATAGGAACTTTCATCATTTAAGATCATAAATAGCTCTTATTGCTCTTATTTGTAGGAAGTTTTTAGTTTTAGTCTTTTGTTGTATTAAATATCTTTAGTACATCATTATAATTGAAATGTGAACTATCTTCTTGGCCTGTCTATTCTATAGTACATATCAGTGCTTCTCCAACTCGACAAGCATGTAAAGATATCACAGCTTCAAAAATTAATGTGAGTTGTAAAGCAACACTCGGAGGAAGCCTATGCCAAGTGGAACATTAAACTACACTATATTCTTACACCAACCAACTTACATGAATTTATTATCGTAATATTTTCTAGTAGTTCAGAATAGAGCCTTGTTCTTATTATTATTATTAAGAACAGTCCATTGACATGATCATCATAAACTTTTTACAGTTCCGGCCAGTCTTCACATACATACAAACTAAACATATGTACTTAACTAAACATAAGACCAAAACATACAAACCTGTCACCAACTTCTTATATGGGCATCCAAGCTCCTTCAAAAAGGAACTTAACTCGAGCAGGAAGGTACATGATTCATCAGGATCGTTTATCAAACTAATTGTCTCTTCGAGATTGCATAGCTTTTTTAGCTCTTCAGCGAGAATGTGCACAAATTTTGTGAATTCCAAAGACTTAGCTCCAGCTTCGATAGCTTTGGAGAAGGCACCCTCCTCCGCGAGGATTCCTTCATAGCTGAAATAAAAATCCATATTAAAATACATAGTTCATTCTGCATTATCATAGTCTTTTATCTTGGCCTCTTACAGCTACTCAAACTTAACCCACCATGGAAATCTTACAACAGAAGCTTTCAGATGATTTTGTTTACAGTACGCAAAACATTTTCTATCACTGTAAATGACAATTAATCTTAAAATGCATATAACATTGTAAAATCATATGTGCACATGATGTTACAGTCAGAATATTTGACATTTATTAATATTAAGGATTTGATGCTTAAGGCTGTTTATTTTTGTAGTAAATGTAGTGGTGAAATTTATTACATTCTTGAGATAAATTAGTATGTATCAAATTTCAGAGCTACTCAATTGTTATTTATTTAAGACACAAATCTCATTTCCTATTTACTTTAGACACCAGTCTTATTCCAGTTACTTCAAAATTGTTGTGTTGTCAAACTGTAAAAAAAAATCTCATAAGAATGTTCAAGATGTACTTGTAATTTTAATGTGTGTATGTAAGCAAGACCAAAAATATGGAGACAACCCATATTGTAAAGGGTTGGTTAGTTTGAGATTTCCATATAAGTAGATGTCATAGTTTTAATGCATATGGGCAGTGAAAGACTAAGCTGATCAAGGCCCAGACTGAGGCTCTTGTAAGAATTATAAAGATTAGCAATAAAAATAATATTAATTTAAAAATTTCGATCCACATCCAAATTTAAAAAAGTAAGGTTTCAAGTTGGAATACAAGGATAATTCTGGCGAACAACAGGATACAGTAATACACTACAATACAGACATTACAAATGCAGGACACATCCTGCGAAAACAGGATGGTTGGCAACTCTAGATTAAGGAAACTTGTAGACATTTGGAGGCCCCCAGGTCCAGAGGCTCAGAGTGATGCCCCTGCCACCTCCCTGTTAGTCCGCCACTGCCACTCATAAAGCAATTATATTAACTAGATAATGTATTACACTTCCACAAAGATGGAAGTTCTTTTATTTAGACCATAAATGCATTATATTTGCAATCCTAACATTTTCTAACATGTCAAAAACAGCAGATTATATTTTTAATCAGCTAATTTCCTCTAATTATTAGTGAATTCTTTAATCCTCAATATATTTTCGTTTAAATGTTATGTGGGAGACACGCTGAGCAAAGATTTGACAGAGGTTCAACTATAGCAAACCAACTAACCAAAAAAGGTGACCGAAAATTTGTTATTTGAAAATGATTTGTCAATTTGAATTAAGAATATTATTGGATATAAATTTACAAATCACACCGTCATATAAAATTAAAATTGCATAAATATAAGATGTGATCATGTATAAATAAATTTATATCTTCTAAGCAGTTCTAAGACATTCCAATATGTGACGAGTAACGAGTTTCATAAATGCATATAGATAACCTTGGAAAAATATATTTAATATATAATGCTCTTTAAAGATAAGTTAATTTATTTCGTCCTAATTGAAAGTAAAATAATGCACTTAGAAAAAAAAGGCCAACTATAATATGGCTAACCTAAAAAGATTACTTACCCCAAATCGTTAAGCGAATCTAAAATGTCGTTCTCCATATTTGAAGATTAGATGCACATCGGGATGAAGTAAAAGAGTATAAGTACGTTCTAATCTTCGAGCAGTTAAGTTCAAACCTAACACACTGAAGCAGGTGGTCTGAAATTATATACTATAGGTATATAATTATAGAATACTTGCCAACAGGCTATTGCAATTTGCTATACCCGGCTACAAACACAAATTACAAATGCCAATCCCGGCGGAGGCTAACGATTCGCGTCACTGCGTCAAGATCAGGGTTTACAGCCTAAAACTTAGAAATACCTTTATATCATGTTTTACCCCCTTTTTTCTTAATAATAAGATCAAAAATAGCGATATTCTAGCTCAAATGAACAAAACAACTAAGAAATGTTGTCATTTCATTTTAAATGTCCAAGTTAGTATTAAAGCTCAACGACTCAATTTTTAATCCCATCGTAAAATTCACAACGTACTTGGATATTGGACGTTGGATAACAATAGTTTTAGGCAAAATTTCGTACTATTAAGATAAAAAGAAATTAGCCAATACTGAATACGGTTGCTCACCTCTGTTGTCTAAAATAAATAGAACAGGGTCGATATTTTAGTGATTTTGTAATTCTGATCGCTTTGCAAAATTTATCTTGATGAATTGTTAGTAAAAAACGTCTGGTGAGTTTTGATCATCATTATCAGCAGCAACAGCTAATGCAATGTTCAAGCGTATTAACTTAATCTTGACAAAGTGTGAAAAAAATGTATAAATGAATTATTCTTACTGGTAGCACAAATTGTCATTTTAATTATGTGAAATTCCCATATAATAATGTCATATCGATAGATACACTAGCGTTTCGATTATATCATCATCATCATAATTATGCTTGTCTCGCTTCGGGCTTATGGAAATGTTATTTAAAGAAGCAATGAAGTAATAACACCCGTAGTTAACCTTTTTTTATGATATACATGCATATTCGCAAAACATTCACAGAAATTATGCTAATATGGAAAAATTTGCCATTATTGGTTCATCACTAGCTGCCCGGTGTTTGGCAAAAGACTCTACACCTAATCACCTAACCACCTATTCTACACACCACAGTGGGAGTGGGACAGTGGGACATAAATATAACTGGTGGAACATGGAAGTGGACTACACGTCTCCGCTCATTTCTTCGGGAATTATAGGCGTTATGTTACGTTAATAAAATCACGTAATAAATAAGTACTAATAATTAATTAAGTTTTGTTTAAACCGCGACAAACACCTTACTCGTTTTAAAACACGTGACAATGGACAATGACAATGAACTTGTATGAGTTCTCGATAGGTATTGTTATTTGTTCCACACGTGACATTAAAGTGCCTCGTTATCATCGCAAAATCATAAATTTCAAAATTCGAATAGAAACCAAATCGTTTTAAAACGTTTGGGATCATACAAGTAGTTCCATAACCGTTTATAAAGTCGATCTCAAATTTCCATGGCGATATTTAAAAAATTTGCAATCAGCATGATTTTCAAATCGATATAAAACATAAATAATATTGTGTACTTTTTGTTCGTTATAAAACCTGTAATTAAAATTAATTTCACATTTATTTATTATCTTATCACATTGATTAGAATGGATTAAACCAGTTACACTAATCAGTCAGTCAGTTTAATTATAATTACGTAACAATGAAATGACATCTTAAGTCTGGTCTGTTATTGTCACTGCAGCGACAGGGAGCAAATTAAATAAATAAATGTAAAAAAATTAATATCAAAAATTGAAGAATCACTTTTCTCTATGTCTGTGGATTATTCGAAGAATGCATAAATTATAACTCAGACCAGTAGCGGTACATACACTAAAAATGTCAGTAATATTGTATTATTTAGTACCTATTGAGGTATTGATGTAGAATTGTTGATGCTTAAAGGTCGAATCATTCTCTCCTCAATATCAAAATGAGTACGTATCGGTGACGTCTAACATTTGCGTTACTTAGTGTATAACATTAAAACAATGTAAATACTTTTCTAGGAAAGATATTACACTCAAGCCACAGAACGACTTTTCCTTTATTTCAAAAGTACAAAATTTGAAATCAAATGGCAGAAACGCAATAAAGTTATTCTACAGTATTCCATTTGGTTAATTAGAATAAATTCAAATTGTATGTGTGTAACTAAATAAAATTGGAATTTAAATAGTAATTTGTAATGTTGTCTAAGAAAACCTGTATCAAAAGATTTATAATGGTCATATAAATGATCAATTCATAATCGCCGAGACGCTAACAACGTAAACTTTGTAATATAATAATTGAAGGCTATTAATGAATTCTATTTTAACACAGGATGAGGGAAAAGTTTTACTGCCTTGTAATTGTATACGTAGCCAATGTTTTTTTTAAATAATGGATCTGGTGCGATTACATACCATACTCGTATTTTGCTTATAATTATAATGCTATTTGATACATTACGGTGTGTTTGAGCTTAATTGAAAGTCATTTGATGCACTGTGAAAATTGGCGCGAATCAAAGAGTATTGTCATTTGTCATAATGAAGTTCGGCGTCTTCGCTAGAGATTGGGTCTACCATTTTATATGACGTTTGTAGTTGTTATGGCGCTAAATAGTCCGATAATATACGCAATAACAAAATTAATGTTACACGCAGAATTCTGGCACTGGAGAGATTAAGCAACGGCAAACTGGCTGTGTGGATGAGTGACGTCACAAAAGTTTTTTTAGGAACATGTCAATAAAATTAGGTTATCTACGCAAAGCCTTTGGGTATTGTAGTATATACAATACAAAATTCCTTAAAAATTTTCGGACACTAAATAGATATAATATAACCAAACTGTTTCGCTGTTAATAAGTTCTATTATTGCAGCCGTGCAGGGTGGTGGTGGTGACCTAAGGTGACCCAAGGTCCCTTTCTTTGGTTTCTCGTCCCAGTGTCACGAGCAAAACTGTCGGAAGAGAAAATGTTCCAGTTTTACCAAACCGCACGAAAATTGGTGAACTTCTAGTGCAAAGAGTATTTTATTCTATAGGCATACAAACTGTGGGCACCTGAAAAGATCTAGTAATAAATTCTGGTCATCTTGGTTTATAACTAATATATGTACCTATATGTTAAAAAAAGAATATTTCATTATCATCATTTATATCAAAGGTAATTGAAACTTCTGGAAAATGTTTTTTTAACTTTTACAATTTTCAATGTAACAAAAATATATTTTTTAAATTCGTGCTCCGAGCCTGGATATGTGCCCGGTGTATGGCAGTAGACTCCTCTCCTATTTCATAGCAGGACAGGCAAAAGTTAAGCAATCTTGACTGCATTGTATAACAGTGGTCAAAAATATGGACGAAAACATTGTTCAAAAATATTGTCAACAAATTCAGGCTTCAGTTCGGTGGCTTTTGTCAACTGTAGTATTAACATTTAGGTACATCCAACAGGGAGCCGTTAATGAGCCGCGTCAATGTAAACAAAACAGTAAAATGTAATTATAGACGTACCGCAGCCGTTAAGTGTTAGGTTACATAGGTATCTGATATTATTCTATTTACGGTCACACGTACCTACTTGCAGTCTTAAAAACAACATTGCAACACTTTAGATAATTGAAATTGCATACAATTTGTCGCTCTCGTAAAATCAACTATTTCCTTAACATAAAGTCATCCATCTACGTATAAATATAAATGTAATGCGTTAGATAGGTAGTATGAGAAGAAAAAAGATTGTATCACAACAAACATGATCACCGATATTTACAAGTTACAAATGTGTGTACGTGTGTGTGAGTGTATGTGCATATTGCACGTGTAGTGTGTGAGTGTGTACCTGCGTCCGCGCACAGGTGAAGGTGTGCGTTAAGTCGGTATTACTAGTTAGACTTCCTCGAACCTTGTCTTCGTAGTGTTATGATGTTCATACATGTTTCATATATAATGACCCTCAAAGTCCAATATTTGTGTTCTATATTCGGCAACGCCTGATACACTATTTATTAATGTATGATATCTATCTCCAGCACAAGAGTATTTCATATTCTATTTTCATAATTCACTTGATAATGGTTAATCTATAACTTGTATGTGGGTAATAGAATATGAATTGCAATTAATAAAGGATATCAAATGAGATTTATTTCAAACTATGTATGTATGTATCGTTTATTATTAATGAATAATAAAAACAAATTCTATTAACAACTCTTTCTGTTGTAACGTTCACTTCCAGTTCAAACACGTTTTCCACACACGTTCTGCGCCCCACAATCACGGACTTCGCCACCATTCAGCTACTGTAGCGCTTGATTGTATAAATACAACATTTAAAGCGTTGTACTTTAAAATGCGTATTAGTAAAATTAACTTAATATAAAAATTGTTGCCCTTGTAGCGTATCAAGGTCAATTCAGCTATACGAACATACGGAAATAATGAAGTATTCCGAAATTATTAAAAAAAATTTTTCAACATAATTTTATTACTGATCTAGTAATAAACATTCGTTTCATTTTCTGTTTACTATAATAAATACACGAAATATCTGAAAATAATTTACTTTTACGAACTATTGCAATATAAACATAAGTAACACAAAATTCTCCATTTTAATCAAATCTCTGTCATATGAAATAATAAAGTAGAACAAATTATATTACATTCAATAGCATAATTACTTGTTTTCATACATTCGACTTATGGGACTTAAATACCTAAGATGATGCTTAACGTTAACTTGGGAGATTGTATAGCGCTTTACTATCAGCAGATTAAGCGCTTCACTGCAGGGAGAAGGCTGCGTTTCGTATGGCATAGTTGACCGCGCTGGCTGACGCGGCGGATGTCTGTGTCTTCGTCGTTTAAAAAGTTTATCACTAACTTGCAACACTATTTGAATTCTTTATTCAAATTATAGGAATGTGATTGCTATATTTTTAAAAATTCTTTGACAAACGTTTTGTGCCATAAATAGTGATGTTATAGTGTGGATGTAGATTAAAAATGGGTGTTTTACTTAAGTTGTTTTTGGTGACGGCTCTGCTGCCGCTCGTTTTTGGTCAGGCGCAGGAGAGTTGTTTTGGTGCTGGTAGCGTTGCCGGCGCTGCAATAGGTGCTTTCATAGCGGCCCTACTTTTGGTCGCCGCTGCTTACTACTTCAGGAAATTGTACTGGAAATCGCGCAAAGGTAAGCGGACTCATTATATTATTATTTTTACCAACTCCGGAACGTCCGATGGTTTTTCGCTCGCGGCGAAACTGGTTAAAATGATGAAATGAATTTTTGTTGAACCACTTGATTTGAACTTGAAAATAGAATGATTTTAAATATTATGCTACTATAAGGAATATTCATATTTTTGTTTTGTAGATATGTAAATATTTGGAATAATTATGTATAAACTTGTGTATATGCTTTTTGTACGTAGAACTAATTTATCCTTATGATAAGTAGCTTATTTTAAATAATTGTTTAGTGAATTCAAGTTACAGAATCTTAAATTTAAATCAATGTCCATTAATAATAGGTATTAGACTTTTCCTCTAACTAAATACATAACTAAATACAATGCTGGTATGAATTTGATGGACAGAAAAATTCCGCTAAAATCAAACCGAATTGTTTGCCACTTAAAATACGAATCTTGAGAATACCTGAAATGGTCATGGCCGTGTGAAACTCGTTTTTTTTTCAGTATTTGTTATTTAAGCATTATTGACTTGAGCACCCATAATTGACTCCAGCTTTTAATTGATGTTTCCACTTGAACAATATTGAAATCTTTAAGGAAATAGAACATTTTTTTTAAAATTCATCAGGGTTTTCTCCATGGCCGTAAAATTTCATTTAAAAAATTAGTTATACGTTTCCGTATACTTCATAAAAATAATATCGCAAGAAAGATCTGCTGAATCGGAATTTTATTGTACTTTCGGATATACATATTTGATACTTTTAAATAGCAACATTATTTTACTTAACTTGGAAGCATATTCAAAAGTCGGTATTAAACTAAGTTTGTTATTATGAACCTTATCCACTTCATATATTACAATCCGAAGAACCGAATATTTAAATAAAACATAAGTTGCTGACAACATTTTCAAATTTCGAATCAAGTAACGGTCCTTAACGGAACTCTCGAGACGGAATCCACTTGACAGACTATTTTGGGAAGGTATAGGTGAGCAGCCCGGCCTTTTGACCTTCGCCGTTTGTTCATGGGGTAGATAAAGATTACCATTAATGGTTATGCCTCTAGGCGGGGTCACAGTTTCATTCCATATTGAATAAAAGTGGAAATCAGATACGAACATTCTATATCTGCTTATGTCCGCTCGTTACTTATTAAATGAACACATTTAAAGCAGAAACTTCACAAAAATATTAGAAATTTTGCCAACATCACCTTCAATTAATTTGTGAACATACAGTACACTGGCATTCCTTTCCGCGAATCTTTGGTACTGACAGGATATGAAAGCAAGAGGGGATGAGGTAGAACTCAATTTAATGCTTTTTATTTTTCATATCTCATTTGCATAGAATTACATCACTGTTGGTTTTGGGTTTTAAAGGAGTTTGGGTTGTCCAAGAGAGTTTTCGTTGGGTACCTAAATCTATATATACATATACAATACATAACTGATCTGCGTAGAACAGCATGGCAATGTAATTGTTATTTAGGCGTCCTCAAATTGCCATTAGGTGTTTAGGTGTTTTTTATCTGTGAAACTGTAGAAATACAATTATTATAACATGTGGCAATAATGTTTAAACAGTCGTCAACGAACGGAGTTTCTAAACGAATTCGCGAGGCAATTAATAGCCACGACTGCAATAAATCGTTAGAGACGACGCGTCCGATGTGTTCCTGTCGATAAATTGTTCGTTTAATTACGAAACATGGCAGAATGTGACAGAAATCTTGCAAACGAATTTTTTTTTCTTGTCTTTTTTATGGTCAATCACTGTGTCTTTTGTGGCAGGCATTAATTTGGCGCGTTGACTACTGCTTTGGGTTTTTGGGTTTTCACATAAAATAATTCAGTAGCCGTAGAATCGTGTGGAAGTGGTGTATCCTTCCAATTTGAGTCTAGGCTCTACATATGTATAAAGGCCACTTGTGTTTGTTATTATTATATCGTAACAAGAAGTCTTCTACGTGATAGGACAGGCATAGAAAACGGATTGACAAAAATCACTATCCTTACAGACCAGATTTTTAAACTATTTTTTCTGCTTGATGTAAGTACTATATTCATTCATTCTCTTCACCTACTGTGAACGGTTTTTCATAACTATTATTCACAGTCTAAGATAGGCGTACTCGTACGTAGAAGTTTGAGACGCTTAGAAGTTTAAACTCAATTCGTCCTACCGCCGCCATTGTGTTGTATGACAATATGCCACCGGACCCATTGTACCTTATGCGGTTCTGACCTCGTTTCATTATGTCACTTGTAGACTTCATAGAACGTTGTATATTCATGTCGTGCCGTAATAGATCTGATGACGATTTCGATAGTTGGAATTGTTTCTAGAGTTTTAATATTTTTACTACAATTCTTCGTAGTAACTCGGTGTTGGGTTTATTCCTCCATGTACGGCAATAGGCTCAACACCTATTCGATTGTGGTACGTAAACGTATCTGGTCAAACGTCAAACAGGGGAGTGCACACATCTTTGCCTGTCTCTTCGAGGATTGGAGGCATGATTTTACGTTACCAATAACCTATCGAACATGTCTTTAAGCATCTTTAAGCTACCATTATCCCAAGCTATTTATTTACTTCCAACATCTAATCGTACGTTTTGTACAATTCGCTCTGCTAATTCACTTATGTCCAAGGCATGCTCTATAAGCGAATACCCCAGTATTTCATGGCTATTGTAAATGTTTTCTTTTCCAACCCTTCGGTTCTCGTTGCTAAATCATCTTACCGATGCCGAATGACGTCATTACCTACATTTGTTACTTTATCACACCATTC
>DWTO01003145.1:0-12945 GCA_018244755.1 Jemadia pseudognetus | reverse complement strand
GTCGGGCACTATAGAATTTTTCTAATTTAGATTTTCTAATAGTAGCTCGGAGTCTGGATTTGTGCCCGGTGCATGGCTCACCACCTATTCCATAGTGGGAGGTAAACGTAATGGTGAATTGTGGGAGTGTTCTACACTCCGCTGCCTACCTCTTCGGGGATAACAGGCGTGATGTTACGTTTTTTTTTAATATCCCTTACCGTTGCGACTGTTATTGTGTATATCATCACGACAGGTCTCTTCAATGTTAAGCAGAGATCACCGGAAGCTAATTATGCCTATCCTTATCTATCTGACATACGTATTCTACATCCATCATGTTAACAAAAAAAATTCCAACAAGTTTCTCAGCGACATGTTTAAAAGCGATGTCATGTCGGCTTTTTATAATCATAATCGTTTCCAAGCCACTTCATTAGCAGAATACGTGACTTTTCGTAAGTCTAAAGTAGTTAAAAGTGAGGTTACCAAAATGGCTATTCGGAGCGAAGTTTTATAATATGGTAGTAATTATGGCAAGTTGGTTGAAAGTTTTCAGTGGGTAGTAGGTACTGCCGCAGTGCGCCTTGGTATGCAGTGCTGTGTTCCGTTGACATCGGCGCCGCGACGCCGGCACGCGACCAATTATTTAATACTACAATAATTCGCATACTTCCCCCATAATATACTTCGCTCTGACCTAAAACGGAATTTCTATTCGCCGTTATTCGATTTACATTTAGCGCTTACAGTATCAATTTGATAGGATTCAGTTGTGTTCGTGCCTATTAGTTTGATGTTCGGAATAGCGCACTAAAATGCCTATGTTGCCGATTTAAAACCGTAACTCTTTTGCTTTCAAACATAACTTTGCATTCTTTCAGCGTTCCGTCGCAGTGAATATAATGGTTTCTCAGGGGGTAAAATGGTCTCTTGAGCCTTTAATACTCATGATTAAAGTATCAGTTCCCATACAAAATAATTTGATCAGTAAACTTTTCGAAATTGGATCATTTGCAATGAGACAAGGACTTTTACATCCTCTCATAAGCACAATTTGAAACGAAAACCGCTGAAACGGAATAGTTGCGGGTCCATTTTTAATAAGATAAAGTAGAGAGTATTAACGAAGCGAGAAGTATCGAAAAAAGATTACATTTAAATAATATCACCCCAGCGATCAGTTTGCCTACGCGTGAATGGCAATGGCGTCTCGAAATCAGGCCTCTCGGGCGTTTAGTAATCAACCGAAAGAATGTCGATTGCATCGAAGATTCCCTTTTGCAAGACATAAAAAGCGGGTACCAGTAAATGCGAGAACGACCCTCTTGCCACAGGTTCCATACTCTGCTTTTGCTTGTATTTAAGGAATTATTAAACAAATTTTGTAAGTAGTATTCATTCGAATGAAATAAATTTTACATTTAGACCAAATATCGAGAGTACAGAAATAACTTAGTAAGAAATTAAAGAGCACAAAAAGGATACAACTCCATTATTAAGTCCGAACACAAAAGACAGGAACACGTTTTATTGAAAAAGGTAAGGTTCCGATTTTAGAAATGTACTTAGGTACATAAGATTTGTGTGAAGATTTGTTTTCTTTAAAGTACTGGACAGACAATTTATTTGATTAAAACTGATGATATTCCATTCAATTGAATATCAAGAGCTAATATAATTGAATATCAAGAGCCAATGCAGTTGAATGCAGTTGAAATGTGAAGCCAGTTGGTTTAAATATTAAGAGCCATACCGTTAAATACCAAGAATCAAGCCAGTTGGGCTAAATAACAACACAGTTGAATCTCAAGAGCCAATCTAGTTGGGGTGAATACATAGAGCCAATATAGTTGAATACCAATAGCAAATTATCATGATACAAATTTGATCATAATAACTGTAGAAGGACCGTGATCGCAACGACATATTAAATAACAGGTGTTATGATACCATATTACAAATCAAAATGTCTGACACCAGACTCTAATTTTATCAGGATAAATATACTTTTTAACAATTTCCAGACGATATAATGGGTGTAAGTATATATAGACACACCGGAATTTACTTCATTTAAGTGCCAACCTTTACCAAGGGCTTACTTGCCATTTCACTGCGGAACCCTCGAAGATCCTTATCGGCGAGTAGGTGAGGGTGTGAAGGGATTGTAATTTGTGATGATGCCAGTTTCGAATTAACAAGGCAGTAGCATCCAGTTTTATAGTTTCAGATACAGCAGAGCGGCCTTATCGCGATTAAAGAGAATTGGTAATCGGGCAAGCGAGTGCATCAATTGGGATCGGTTAAATGATTACTGCAGCTAAAGTTTTCCAACGCTGCTGAAGTAAAAACATCAGTAAAAATGGCGGTGTTTTAAAAGAATTGCATTCGCGAAATGAGTTTAGTGCTTTGCGGCGTTATATACAGATTTATAGGGGTAGATGTTTAGATATATGTGAATAGGGTTTTGAATATGATATGACTAACGTTCGGTGGTCTGTGTAAGGTTAACGGTTTTTAAAATTCAATCGACCGGCTAGTTTTCATTTTGGTTAACGTTGTTGTATAAATTAAAATGATTTTAAAATCAATATTATTTACTAAAACACCACAATTAAAGACCTATATAATGAAAGGTCAAGCCGGGCAATTAAATAGGTCCGTTTATTAACTAGGTTCGTCTATTAATTAGGTCTGTCTAGTAAATCTATTAAATGACAAGGAATGTTCCAGATTATTTAATAGCCCAATGTATTAAATTAGTTTGTATCTTAAATTGCTTAGAAATATTATTCTACGTATAAGGTCGCAGTTTCCAAAGCTCTGCTACTTTGTGCAGACGAAATACTCAGTCGTTTAGGAATACGTTCAAATTATTATCGTAAGTAACATACATTTAATATTCTATAACAGCTGATATATTACTTCATGGAATATCATAGGAGTCTCGGAGCGAAGATTATCTTGAGTACGCCTTTATTACAGCTTTGCTCCGAGTATGTTAACTTTAGCGTATGAATTCAAAAGATAGTGTTTAAATGGTAAAAGTGAAACATTAAAGTTTTACAATACGCTTCTGAATTTTATCTTTATTTACATTAACTTTAATGTAAGCAGGTAAAGTTTAATGTAACAATGTGAGTATCAAATATGAAATTGTGTGAGCTACATATGACCTCTGTGAGGAACGTTGTGAGATATGCTACGTGAGGAACGTGGTATGGCGACAACACTAGTATTAACTTTAAATGAAATGTTTAAAGTGGTATACAGTCGCGATAATACTCCCGCTTTGCAGCCGCTTTTCTACTTTAAATTTCAGACAGATTGAGGGTTACATTCTACTGATTGTATCGGAAACAAAGCTCGAAAAAGCGAGAAAATTCTCATAAAAATGCTGTTGCCTTTTGCTAATTTACAGCCTTATAAAGGGTTAAGTTTACGTTATTGTATATATAAAGAGTCATTATTTACGTTATTGTTAGAACACGGGCTTAATGAATGACCACTTTGATGCGTTAACAAGTTAATAATATTAAACACTACTTCGAGCCAAAAACCAATAGATGGTCCTTACGGCCAGCAAGATATTCTATCGAGAAATACTGTAAATGAATTTGCGATCTGAATTTAGAAACAATAAATCTTTACACACGCTCACACACACGCTCACACACACTCTCACACACACGCTCACAACACGCTCACACACACGCTCACACACACTCTCACGCACAAGCGCGCACCGTTGCTAAAACCGTGTCCGACCAAAATATAACCAATATTTATTCTGGCAATTTCGCTATTTATATTGGAAGCGCCCTTAATTTCCTATAACGGCACCACAGCCGTTATGGGCTAATTACTGCACACTGCAGTATCGATACACATTACGTGTTTAGCGGTAGCTTTATCCAGCACCGCATAATGTTAGGTGCAGTTTGCAGCTTAGTTTTAGGCGTATTTTGGAAATATGCGCGGGACGGCTGGTATATAGGAGAACAGATAGGCGACAGCGTGTATGTGTGATCTCCCTCACGTCTCTGTTTGTCATTTTAACTCTTTCATCAGCTTGAATTAAATAACATAAAATAAAGTTAATGGTTGGTACTGATTAATTTATTTTAAACAAATATATCAATAGATCATTTTATGATATAGGTATATAATTGAGTTTGTATGGTTATAAAATTTCAATAGGCAACAATAAGCAGTTGTAATATGGTAGTCGAAACTAATATACAATATATTCCGTATCCCTTAGTTCGTTCATCAGTTCGTTCGTTCATCAATCAGTTTGTTCTAGGGCAGAATGGCGAAACGCGTTGTCTGATTATTCTTTTGTTTACGCAGAAATTTTAAATACGGGACATTCAGCAGCGAGATTAGAGGTAAGAAGTTACCTTACGTAAACGATATTCCGAAGCTGTTATAACTCGCAGAAGTTAACTAGGCACCTCCTTTTGATGACGTAACAGTGGGGTACGGACGCGTTGGAGGCGAGAGCGTCAGACGTTCGTAACGGAGTCGGATAACGGGACGGGAAGCATATTCCTCGCAAGGGCTGAGTCGATTTCTGCGTGTTCTGTAACGCGAAGTATCCAACTGGCAAACATTTGTTAGGCGATTTACGAGGGTCCCTTGAAACAAATCTCAGCCGACAGCGGTTTCATAATTTCATAATCTTAACGGGGGGCTCGCCGCGTAAATTGGTGGAATTTGGCCTCTCTTGCGGCGTCTCAACTGACCGTGTCCGTCCATCTTCCCAAACACCAACAAAGTACACGTTTCGTGTACTAAGAATATTTGAATATATTTTAACGTTACTTAATTTTTCATGTATGGAGAGAGTGGTAAAAAACCATCGGGATTAGTTTTGCTGCTTTGTGCTTGCCCTGTGCGATGATACAAACTTATAATAACAAACATTTATACATACGGGACTAATATTACTGACATTCTTTTATCTGAAGTAGTGTTACTAATTACTGGCAATTACCTAATAGTCTCATTTGTACAATTCTAATCAGGTACTTTTAAATGCTATGGGCGGTAAGGCCATTCGTGTGTCATGTCTGTCTATGGACCACTGATTTGTTGTCGCAAAAACATTAAGTTAGTTTTCGTTACTAAATTAGTCAGTCACTGAAATCTGTATTCGAAAGACAATACCAAGTTCGAACTTCGATTTGGCAATTCGATATTAAGCTGTACTGTGTTGAAATATCAGTTCACTAAAGATTGTCGCAGGTCATTAATTCAATTATGGCGTGTCCATTAAACTGACGACAACGCGATATTTTTATGACGATTAATTGGATTTTAATACAATTATCCATATATTGTAATGGATGGAGATTCATATTTTTTTACAATTATTTAACATAAGATTTTGCTAACAATAGTCCGCCAACCCACACTTGGGCAGCGTGGCGAAGTGTGGTATTTTAACCATTTTACTTCTGAATCAGTGTCTTACAGTGAAACAACAAACAACAACAAAAGGGTTATGATGATAATGTACGTTATGCTGCTAAACTTTCAATGCTCTTAGGCTAAAGTCAATAGCCTCTGTGACAAGCGGAAGTACTACATTCCTCTGCCTACACCTTCACAAAAATACGGATGTGATGTCATGCAGTCTAAATATTGATTTCAATATGGTTCGCATGCGGTTTTAGCATGGTGTAACTCTTACAAAACCCTTTCCTCATTATTACAGCGTTTATAAAGCATCTGTACGATTTGGAAATTGGCGCGAATAATTTACTAACAAACTAAGAGCAACGACGTATGAATATTGCGCACTCATTAATTAAATTAACATATTGCCGCTCCGCAGGGCAGATAATCGTGCAATGACTTTCCCAACTCTCCAGCGGATTACACGTCGTCAGGTGACAGGTTCGAATTTACCGATTTATTTTGTTAAGCGTGTAATTTGATTTTCAATTTTGTATACGGTATTTTTTATATGATTGAGATATTTTGTAAATACTAATTTATACGTTACTGATTATGTTAAGTCAGGTAAATGCTTGTCGATATGTCAGAGACGGCAAAGACAATAAGTTCTTGATAAGTATGGTTATGTACATATGTATATTGCAACTTAGTCATTTCTATATTTAGATTTAATACTTGTATTTTAAGGAGCTCTCACTTTTGTTGGAGCAAAGAGTTTTGGAATTAACACCGCGAATTGTTTAGATCGCGTGACGAAGACTTTTATACGTACATAAATTTTTTTTGACGCCTGTAATCCCCGAAGAGGTAGGCAGAGAAGTGTAGTACACTCCTATGTTTCACCTGTTAGGTACGTTTGCGTCTCACTGTAGAATAAGTGGTGAGCTTATTGCCTTACATCAAGCAAATATCCAGGCTCGAGCGGCTACTAGAAAAGCTAAATTATATAAATGGAAAAAAATTGATTTTTATAAATAAATTAAAATGTTGATATTAAGTTATTTCTTCCCACACCTAAAAAGTAATAAATGATACCCAATGCACAGTAAGTAATGCGTTCCATGCGACCGATAATCCCGAAATAACTTTGCCAGCTCTGCACCAGATTATTTTCCCGGAGGAGACACATTTTTTATTACGGGCATATTTTTAAACAATATTTATTTAAGAGTTAACTCTGTTTAACGATAATTCATTCAGTGTACACTTTAAATAAAATAATGAAATATCAACAATGTTTGCGGGGCTATCTAATTTTAGCATTATATTCTTCCTCAAATGGTTCTACAACTAATTAATGACATATACTAAACCACAAATAAGTTTTTGCAATCGTACCTGGGCAGTTTGTGCCCGGTGCATGGCAATAGGCTCACCACCTATTCCATAGTGGAACAGTAAACGTAACTGGTGAATTGTGGGAGAGTTCTACACTCCTCTGCCTACCTCTTCGGGGATAACAGGCATGATGTTACTTTTTTTTTACGTACCTGGGCAGTAACTAATGTCGTGTCCCGCTGCTCTGCAAGGGTTTCTCCTTTGCTCTTCGGAAAGGTCAGAAATTCTTTAACGATTCTTTAGTACGATTTGTTGGAGATAGAAGAAAGTAAGCATTTATTGTGAAGAAAGTCTTTTATGACCGTCCTGATTCGACTTTAAAATCTTTGAATATAAGCGTGAAATCAATGGGGTAGGTATCATTTTATATTATTTAAGTTAATTTCGATAGTTAGTTTATTTTTACAAAGAGCATATTTTATTTATGTGTTACATTTAATAATATTACCTTATCTTACTGCAACACATAGACAAATTAATCGACTGGGTCAAACACCTGTCTTACCCAGTCTATTAATTTATTCCCACTTACACAATCATTACATCATAAGAACACATTCATCATTAACTCGTTCCACTGTTGGGCACGGATATCTGTTAAGATTGAGTGAGAAAGGTTAAAACCATACTGTTATATAATGTACAAACTTAATGCCTTTTGACTCTCTCCGCTACTTAGTTAGGTAAAAAATTTCCGGCAGACCTCTGTACCATTACGAGGATAATAATAAATTAACTGTACTATGTATATAAGTGCGTTCTTACGTATATCAATTACATATGACACATGAATAAAAACAGGACTCTAAATAGAACTTATTAGGAAAGAAAAGAAAACTGCTCATTTATAAGTAATTTTCTAACTTCCATCATCAAATCTAGATGACTACACCATTGATAATATAAAAAATCTACCTTCCACGTAAAGCGAATGCAATTTGCATCTGTTGACGCGCCCGCCATATTTATCACGGCGTTGAACTGAAAATAGATTAAAGCACAAACACTAGAGGTGGAAGCGGCTGAAATCAAAATTCATAGCTGGGAGCGTTTTTGAAATATAGCACTTTGCATGACGTTGGTCGAGAGCGGGTGGCATTGGAACGGGGGCCGCAAATGGAATGAAAACATTCGAGTTTCATTTTCAGTCATTTAATTAGCAAGAGTTTTACGGCGCCGCGGTGTCACCTCACGAGTCGCCCACCCGTGCCTACGCATCGTGCTCATTTCGCCCGCTCTACGTTGTTCCGCCTAACAAATGTGTCTGTCGATATTGAATTACGTCAATTAGTGACGTAAATAGCCATTAGGTAATGACGTGTTTTCTAATCAAATAGAATCGAAGGTTTCCGGCGCGCCCGTAGGCAGTAAGTGTCCAATACAGACTTATGTAGTAATTTTGACGGTCCGTGCTTTAAGCTTAACCTATAAAGGACGGGGTATCACAGTTTAATAATAGTAATATTAATAGTAAAATAAGAAGAATATACTTTTGTAATGTCCTGCTATATTCGAAGTAAGATCTAATTTGTTTTTCATATACTGAAAAATAATTGCTGTACCGAAAACACGGTTATAATTTGTGTAGTTTTTTTGCTGACATAAACACATTAAGTCAATGCTACAGATTACGTAATAAATATGTACGGATAAAGAATGAACAAATGCTTGTTTATATACATATATGTGTGTAATAACAATAGTTACTTGACGTTTTACATGTTCAATTATAAAAAAAAAACATTTTATCATGGTTAAAAAATATTTGAAAGTACGCCTTTTTTATATAATTTTAAACATGTTTAAATGAAACACGCTTAAATTAACAGGCGACGCATACAAAATGTGTCGTGGTGTAACTTGGTATTTACCAGTTTTTTCCGGAATTTACGTTTCGATTCCCTTGTGAGTTGAACATTGAACGAGTTTCCACACAGTTAGTCCACTTACGCAGACATATTCGCTTGATTGCAATTCAGAATTAAATTTGGTTGTTACGAGTAAGTGGTCCACCGTAATTCTGCTTTTCGGTATCGGTATTAAGCCGACGAACTTGCAGACCTGTTGTTGATAAATTGAACGCTGCACTGCTCCAAGGCGAACACTGCATATTACCGCTGATGAAATGTGCCTAAGAACCGTTGTTTTCCGATTGTAGTAGGACTTAAATCAGTCAAATTCACAGTAACTTACTGCCATTTGGTATTGAGTGGAAACCCTCAAGAAATACCCGGTGTTCTGAAGCAGATCCCAGGTTGAGTGAAATTTGTACCGCACTAAATTTTCTTCGGTGCGCCTTCTTCGCGACTGATCAAAGCGCTTCTTTATATGATTTAAACGAGGCATACACGAATTTAATGACTGTTCCCATTGTTAAACAAAATCTAATGAAATATCCTTTTAAATCGGGTACGTATAACACTAATATTGTGGGGTGGCGGAACAACTCGACTTCAATCAGAACAGGCGTCGATTCTGTTTATTTATTCATTCAGAGGGAAGGAATGAAATAAAAAAGGAAAAGGAAAATTCCTAGAGATAAACATTCATACGCGGAGGGTAAGCCAGAGCGTACCTGTTCCAAGGAGTTGTTTACACCGCGCCTGTGTATTGTATATGTAAGTTTAATTTTCTGTTTCGAAAAAAAAAGCGGTCATGTTCGATCTGTATGTGTTATTACACCATCACTCCAGGTCTTTTACGGGGTGATCAGCGGTCACCAAGGCCAAATGTCCACGTCCTTGTGGATCTAACCTGCTACTTCATCAGACTGATTTCAGTGATTTATCGGTGAATGAAATCTAATCTTTGAATAATACGAGTATATAGTCCGTTCATACAATCGTAGATTTTCAGTGTATGTAATAATTTCTAATTCTGCTGAGACCCGTGTGAAATTTTTTTATCTACAAAGTAACTTCGAACTTCACTTCGGTGACTTGCGTTTGTATTGGTTATATTGTTTAAAATTAGTCAGTTTTTATAATAAATTACATAAGTTTAATATAATCTGTATTACGGGACACATTGCCTTGTTTGTAATGAATTGTAAAATTACATAGTTGCCAGAATTCCTGTAAATAAAACTGGTTGAGTTTAAGATGAACTTTATTTTTAAAAAAAGACGATTCCATATTTAGAAAAATTCACCAATTTCGTTCTTAAGTGCAATTTATGACAGTAGTTTCAATATGTTGAACTCTAAACTGTCGTACCTTTGTGTACCAGTCTTTACAAAGGGTATCGTATGCTGGGAACAAATCACTATTTGGGAAAGCCGGGCCGGCCGGCATTCCGGGAGTCGATTTCTGGTGATTAGAATTATTTGAATCAGAAATTATTTTTTTTCGGTAAAAGGATATCGTTCGCCCGATACATTACAGAATCCTTTTAAAGTGCCTACAATTTTGCTTCGTAACGTTTTTTGTAATGTAGGTCGGAAATGTAGCTTTTCATGTTGAATAACATATAAGCTACCATTTTAAGTGTCTCATTGTCATATTTACAATTTCTTAGTTATATTGTTTTTGCTGTATAATAAAGAATCATTGAGCATACCACACTCCTGTGCCTACTTCTTCGACGTCTAAAGGCATGATATTACGTTAACGAATTGTAGCGAGTTCGATCAATTAGCGTCGACCAAATTATATATATTAAGGAGTGATACTGCATCTAAGAACTAAGTTGAACATTAGGACTTAATATTAACAATTAAATACTATGATGTAAAATTTTAATTGTTACGTACAAGACCTTTGCTTGAAAAGTTTATGTATTAAATTAGTCATTTACTCTTCCGCTTACAATTTTTATTTGACATATTTTATAACGAGCCGTTAATATACACTATACGACAAGTTAAAAGACATCAAATTATCAAATAAAACAGTAGTTAAATGTAATACATATAAAAGGAACACTGAAAATATAACGCTAGGGAAGCATATTATAAACGTTTTCTCCTTTACGTTACGCTTTCCGGTTAATTAGTTAGGGCTAACTGACCGAGTCCGTTGCAATTCATCTACATAATGCTGGCTTTGCTGCGATGTGCGAAGAATTCATTTATGTTGCCACTTTTGAATTTCCGAGCAACTTAATAATTTGAGCTCTAAAAACTGTTTGTATATTATATTAGCTATAAATATTAAAGAGCTGTACTGTTTTATAACTTTTCTATTTGACATTGTTACATTTTTAAGACAAAGGCATAAACTTTTCGGGTTTGAAGACCGTTACTATGTCTAACAGTAGGTCAACAAAAAGGTTGGTTGGCTCATGATGGGTCAGGATATTATAAACGATAAAATACAAATACACTTTAATACAAGTACCTAAGTATATTCTGTTTTTGCGTATTAAAACGAACTTCCGAATATACTATATCGCTAACAGAACGAAAATAACTAAATACTTTTTCCCCCTTTCCAACGTTCTACGACTAATTAGTCAACGCTAACTGACTGGCAGCTGCAATTTATCTGCATAACGCCGGCTCTATGGAGAGGAGTCGTGTAGCCCGCATCATCGCGCCGTGTCACGTGAACAATGGAAATCGCGTGTAGTGACGTCACGGCAAACGTGTATTATTATAATTTAATCAAGGCTAACGTTATCCCACCAAGAACATAATGGAAGTCATGTGTCTTGACGTCACTGCGCAAGCCTGCGTGTCGGTTCGAGTGCTACTTGATAAATTGGTGGTTATCTTATTGAGGATACTTACGTCATTGTTACGAAAGTATACGAAATGAGTTTGTTGTTTTTAAAGTATCATAACGATAGGTGCCTTATGCGTTAGAGCGGAAGGTGTCGAGGAAATTGTCAAAATTAGAAAAACCGTTATTAAATACCACGTAGCAAAAATGAAGTGTTTCGACCAGTTGTTGATAAATAGCGTATAAAGTTATATTTCAGCCGGTTTTGCGATAAAAGGTGACAATATTCCCACTATATTGAGTTACAATCTGAGATTCCTTAAACTCGATAAAAGGTTGAAGCTGTGTACGGTGTAAAGGTGCGTTTATACAGAATTCTTATTACTAATATAGAAAATGATACACGTGTATTCGAACCTTTATGATTGTGTTGAAAGTATTGCAGTGTTCAAAGATTATATCTACAAGTTAGTGTAATAACTACCTGTTCAGTGATATATTCATTCACATTGCCTTCACCACAATGGTCTTTATGTGATAATAATATGTATGATTCGAGTATTGATAGTGTTGACCACATAATGTCAAACACGACTTTGCTGCCATCTAGACGACCGTGCTGCCACCTACACGACAGTGCTGCCACCTGTCTAGTAGCATCGGTACTGCTAAGCACAACAAAGAACACTCGAACGGTTAGTTCTTTATAAACCAAACGGCATATGATGCGGGCTTGTTAAAATCTACGTTGTCGTTGAGTTAAAAGAACGCCATGTTGAATATTAGTGAATCTCCAAATTGTAAAAGTAGTTAAGCACTGAATAATAGAATAAAATATACATTAACTATGTATAAACGTTATAGGTATAGCCATTCACAAATTCTTGAGTGGTAATCAACAATTTACAACATATATATTATTACAATATATAAGTTGTAATTTGTTGCACATACATATGTACATAATTTTGAAATTCAGTAATGCAGTCCATGCATCAACTAATTCGAGCAATGCGGTTGTCGTACTGCACGTGTTTGCTAACGATATTCAGTACGGCATATTGTAAACACGAATACGATAAACGTCCATTATTTTCTATATTTCCTTGCGGTACGCTAAAATTATATTCCGTGCCGACGATGGGCGTGTTCGCCATGCCGCAGAACAATTGATGTACACCATGAAGCCAGCGCTCCTAACAACATAAAATTTTATGGGCGCGAATATTTATTATTTATAGTTTTATAGACCTGTCTGACATCGATTCCGTAACTGCTTTCTGTGTACCCCGTCAAATATGTTCCGTCAAATGGAATAGAATTCGGTCGTAATGTTATATAACAATATTTAACGGTGTTTTTGATTTCGTTAGATGTAATGAGTACGATTAGTACAGTACTGACTCGACTTTGACTGCCTCGTTGGTCGTGTTGGTTGCAAGCGCGACTGCCGATCAGGAGGTCCTGGGTTCGATTCCCGGGTCGGGCACTATAGAAT
>DWTO01003144.1:0-12945 GCA_018244755.1 Jemadia pseudognetus | reverse complement strand
CGACCCGGGAATCGAACCCAGGACCTCCTGATCGTCAGTCGCACTTACAACCAACACGACCAACGAGGCAGTCTAAGGCAGGCAAGGCGAGGCAGTATAATAATACCGGTTCTATTAATGCCTGTCCAGTTTGTCAGAAACTATGTAAGAAGTTAGACAGCCTTAAGACTTGTTCAATAAGGAAGCAAAGGTGGCGTGAGGAAAAAATCCTTTTGTTTTATTTATTGATAATGTATGTATTTATATATTTGTTATTTGGAGACCCGTAACGTAAAAATGATTGAAGGCTACGGATACGCATTCCTAAGAACTTTAAAAATTTAGTGGATCCGTAATTATAGGTGCTATAACATTCCTAATTTTACAGTTATACAATAAACTTTTAATTAAGTTAGTTTTGAAATTACACAATTATAAAAATACGCTATTTCTTAATAATGTAATTACATCCTTTTTAAATTTCGTTATTGTATCCGGTATACCTAAATTACTAGTTTTTGTTAGGATATTATATTGCCTGCATAGGATAGGTAATAATGATTTATATACCTAACTCTAGCTTGTACTTATGTACTATGTATATAACATATATATAAATTGTAAGCTTAATAATCGATCGTTAAAAATAAATAAATAGACAGAGTTCCAATAAAAGTTTTTATTGTTCATAAGTTTGTAACAGCCTAAATTACTTATTGAACCATTAGTATATACCTACATTTGCAGAAGAATTGGCGCAACACAGCGCGCCAAACGTCAACAGAGAGATTTCAAATTCTATCAATTTAAATACACAATGATGTAAATCAGATAACTATTTAGTTGACGTGGGTTCCTGCCACCGGATTCACTATAAATTGTATTTATTAACATTATTGAGTATTATTTACATGTGTACAGTCTTATAATTTAACTTAAAGAGATCACTTCTTAACGTTGAATCCCTCACCAGTCGGATCTAAGATCCAGGGGTAGTTGTTGGGGCATTCCATACAAGTGAACAAACGCAGAGTTTCTCCTGGTAACTCTCGGGTGGTTAGCGGACATGCGTTGGGCAAGGAACAGAAAGGTTGGCCTTTCACGTCACATTTCTCCTGCTTCCATTCTTGGAAATCTCTCAGCGACGACAACTCTGTTGGATTCTGCATCCATTGAATGACCTGAATCAGTGAGGTGAAGTACACATCGTTTTTCTCCAGCATCTCTTCGATAAATTTGATCAACTCATCGCGGAACTCCTTCTTCGATTTCAGCCACGACGCGTGGAAATGAAGACCGAGAGGGGCGCGGTTGGTCGTGTAGTGACGGTTGAAATTGTGACGCAAGAGACGAGCGAACTGATCTCCTGTTTGGATGTTGGAACAAGAGTCGACCACGTGGCATCCGGGGAGGGATTCGTCAAAAGTTGGATCGTCTCTTCTATCCAGTTCATTCATAACCATTTCCCAGACAGGATGACTCCTCGATGGACAGTTATGAGCGTTACCGTTGCATTTGTGTGGCATTCTGAAGTATAATGTGTAGGGCCAGATGGGTACTCTGCCGAGTGGAGCCGTGATGGAGGCGTCGTATACAAAGTATTGGTCGGCCATCATTTCGAACTGCTTATTTCCTCCGACACGGAGGTACGGTGCGCGTACTCCAATGATCGAAGCGTCGGTGATATTGGCAAAGCGTTCCACAATCAAACGCGCACCAGCCATTTCAGCCAACCAGTCGTCATATGTTCCACTGGTCCAGTAGAGTGGATCATCTTTGTGTGTAATTGAAAACACTGCAATTTCGTGGCCTTTACGGTGCAGTTCTTGGAGCGCTGCATAGTTGGTATACTTGTGGGAAACAAAGAATGTACCACGGATTTGACAACCATTCGGATTATGGCGGTTACCATTGAAAATTTGATCGTAAAGATCAATATTGTCTACGTTGACAGCGCCGTTGAAGGTTATGGTAATCATTTGAGGTACTTGGTTAGGCTCAATTCCTCCAGGAATACGTGTTCCATCAGCGGAGCAGAAACAGTCGGGCAGTGTGCACTGACTGGGGTCGCAGTCCGGGGCTCTGTTTGGATCAACGTCAACAGCTGCAACATAAATTACTAGTGAATACCTCTTGCAACATACTCGTAGAAAAGATTATATCGCTTAACTGCATATTCAAATTAAATTGTATAAGTGAAAGCTTATGTAACTTCAATTATAAATCATGGAACGTTTTTGTTAATTAACACTTACTGCAAGCATTTTCGTCTGATTCGTCTTTGCAGTCTGGCTTTCCGTTGCAGAACAATTCTTTCTCAATGCAGTCTCCACTTCCACAAGCCAGTTTGCCTTCAGAGCAAATTGGCTCATCTGTCTTTAATATGGGCAAAATTTTCCTTGGCTCTGAAAAATGAATACGTTTTAATAATTTCGTAACGATTGATACGTAAGTTACACCGCATAAAATGTAGGCTACATTGGATCAGCGTCATTTATTATGCACAGTTATAACTTTACTGCGTCTGAGTGTGTTCATACCTACATGTCGCAGTGTTTGAAAAGTGGACCTCGAAGGATACAAGAGCGAAAAGATTCGGCAAAGCATGAGAGTATGAACAGTTAAGGATAAACAGTTAAAGACAGACAACATTAATTGTGATAAAGTACTTAGCTAACACGTAAATGAGGAAGTACAGCCAAGTGCCTCACGAATTAGTCATAGAACACATTAGAACCACGTAAGAGAATTTTACTTTTGAGTGATAATAAGGAAATAAAGAAGAGAATTTGTTGAAATCGAAGAGATGATAAGTTATTTATCAAGTTCAGTAAATAAAGGTCTCATACAATAAAGATGATGACATGCGTCATTGTGAATCCCTCGGTTTCATGTGGGCGCGCTAGTTAATGTCAAAGGATGATAAAATTTGTTTTGAAATCAGTATCGAATAAATAAATCTAAATATTATCAACATTATCTGCGTTCAATATTAAACTGTAGCTACGAAAGTGTTATTTTAATCAAGATAAAAAAGTAATGAAATAATTGTAACTTTCGAAGCGACATTTTAAGATGTTCCTGTTAAGAAGCATAGATAAGAAATTAAATCTAATCTCTTAATTAACCAATAAAGCTGCTGTGTATTATACATGTTATTGCACATATTGCGTTAAGTTATTATTTATTTACAAATGTGTTTACCTCATTCAGATGACCACGGTAAGAAAAATTAGTAAATACTCAACCTTGTTAGTGAGATGGAAAGCTTAAAGAGGAACTAGTGAGATCAGTATTTACCGATTGTTACTGTAGTTGTGTAATAAGCTTAGCTCATGTAGAAAAGAAAAATGAAGTCAAGGTATTTTTGTTACAGAAAGAACCCAGTATTCATGTGTGGTTGTTCTTTGTGTGTTTATTTATCATGATGCTTAACGCATTATGATCATTATGCTTTTCATGGAAAGAAAAGCATTCTTTCCTTAGTATTTGCTGTGCTTAGGCGTGTCTGAACTTCTTTTCATTCCATTAGATCATTTGTAGCCAAACTATTTAATAGTAAGTAGTATTAAACCTTAACACATCTTCAGATGCAATTCGTGGAATTATTAAGAACGTGGTACATAAGTAACAATTTGACCTTAAAAAGAAGTTTACGAAGAAAAATGGTAAAGAATTGTGTCTGAAGAATGCAAGATGTAACTGTTGGGTCGGTCGTACTTGTAGAAGCCGACCGTTCCTAAGCTCGGGGCCTCATGCAATACACCAAGTCTACAGTGCGACGCGGCCCCTTCACCCAAGCCGATTGCTCGCTACGCGCCAATAGCTTCCTTGTCGGCACTTACTCTCGAGTTTGTCACAGTTGGCCACTTTACCCTTCCAGTCGCAGGTTTGTTTATCGAGATCGAAAGCCAGTCCGGACGGGCAAGTGATCTGTTTAAGACCTGACCTAGTGCACCTGCGTCGATAACAAATGACACATTAAACAAAAACAACTAGAAACAGGAAGTGGGTGGACGAAAGGGCATCAGCTGTGAGGCGTTTCGATCAGGAAATGACGCGGAAACTGGCCCTTCGTACCGCCACTCCCCTTCATCGCCACAACTTACTTTCTATTTTATCGCAATTCTTAACATGTGTTTTCCAATCACAGGTTTGCCGGTCGATATCGAACGCCAGGCCGACGGGGCAGCGCACGGACGCGAGCCTGGTTACGCCGTTTTCGCCTCCCTTGTCGCACCTGTACACATTCAGCCGCGCTTTCGGCATATCAGTCTGTACGACGTCACTGTACCATACCTGTGTCGCTCACAGCCTGCACTATCAAACATAGTTTTCAATTGGAATATAAAAGATTGATAAACTAATATGTAATGTTACGAACAATTCATAAATACAAGTATTGTATTTAATAGGCGACTCATTAGCGTATGTGGAAATTGAACTGGCCGACTATTAACCGTAATTAAATCCGTAATTAATTAATATTATTTACAATTTTTGTGAAAGTCTTCTATAGTTATTATTTGCTAATAATTTATGATAATAAAAATAAAGTTGCTAGTCAAGAAAGCAACAAAATAACCAACAATAAACAAATGACAAACCTGTCAAGTTCAATAAACAAAAGGACCAAGTTATGTAGTCAAAGGCGTGGCTGAAAGGAAGCAAATTTAATAGGAATTTACCAGAATACGAATGGAATTATTGTACGGACAAAATGGCGTTGTGACTAATATTCAAGGCACGATATCGGCCGCGCCATTCACCGGCTGGCATATCAAGCTCTTGCATATCAACGACGGAATGATAAATAATTCAGTCGCAGAGAATGGCATTATCGCCGCTGAATATAATGCTTTAATCAGATACATAGATTTAGTTTAACAGTTCTGTCGCAGTGGTTTTATAAGTACGATGGATAACTTAAATGCTGTAGCATTTTTTTTCTTTATCAATCTAAATTATATTACGAATGGCTGACTTAATAAACCCAGGTTGACTGACAAACCCAGGTTGATGGTGAGGAATATCCATAAAGAAGTTTGTATAATATGAAGCCGGTTCTGAAACTGACCTGACCACATCGCGGCAGTCGCCTTCCGTGGTGAGTCGGAAGTACTCGTCGGCTGGACGGCCGTCGCACAGCTGCTCCGGGGTCGCGTCCTCTCCTCCGTCATCTTCTTCCTGCCGCTTCACTCTGATATCACCTCGCACTACAAATGCAAACCCAATCTACAGCGTTTCATAATACCGTCATGTTCTCATAATTAACAAGGTTTTGTTGTAAACGTAACGTCACGCCTGTAATTTCCGAAGAGGTCGGCAGAGGAGAGTTGTACACCCCATGCTTCACTAATTACATTTACGTTCCATTGTAGAATAGGTGGTGAGTCTATAGATATACACCGGGCACAAATCCGGACTCCGAGTCATTACTAGAAATTTTTACTGGACATTCTAGTTAGAAAAATTCAATAGTACCCAACGCGGAATTTGAACCCAGCACCTGTCGATCACTAGTCGCGTTCGAACCCATTCGACCAACGTAGCAGTCAAAGGGTTTCGTTATATTTTTCAATAACAGTAACACAGCGCTATAAACAATATTTTTAAAATTCTGTATAGATATTATTACCACGCCAAGTCTCTCACAGGGAACGCAGAGAGCACTGAGTGTCAAAAATCTAAAATCACTCACAACCAAGACTTTTTTTTCTACATTCATCGCTCTTGTCATACACTCATGCTTGTATATCCATAGGTATATATATATATTGTGTATCAAAATCCGTAAGCTTTACTTGCGCGCCAAGACTACAAGCCGTATTTATTACAACTTAATATGCTTATTGGGTAACACGAGCCAACGTAAGCAGCGGTTACCACACGCGGCTGGTGGAATGCTGGGCCGTTTCATTTCGGAGCCCGATGCGGTTCCGTACGTTACTCATGGTGAGTAAAAGTAACGTTACATAAAGTCTATATAAACTTGAAGTATATTATATAGTAAATACAATAGAATACAGTAGTCATGAATTGATTTCTGCTCGCAAGTTAAGAACGGCATTGAAAGTTAAAACGTTCGAAAGAAATCGAGGTCAGCGCTGGCCACGTAGCCAACAAACCGGTGTTCTTTCTTTGTGGCTTTTAGGCTGATTTTGCGTGCACAAGTTTTTTTAGTTGTCCGAATATGTTTATTTAGCTTTAAATACGAAAATACGGGCCACTTAGCGCTCATGGAAAATAAAAAAAAAACGCTTTTGTTATATTTATTCTAATATTGAAAATCTCTATCAACTCGTATAATATTCTATTAAAATAATAATTGATCCATGGAAATAAAGAGTAAACAAATATCCTGCTCGACAATGTAATATTGTAATTTATTAATAAATAAGAATTTATTAAATGTTTAACAATTAAATGGACATTAATAATAATAACTAATCGGTATTTGCTGTTAAGACATGGTACATAATACAAGTGTAGAAATAATAGTTGGTACTCACCTAGACAGGCGAGCAATAGTAGCCCCAGACATAGGGACGCGCGTCGAGCCATGGCGCTCGGCGAAGACTGGCCGCTGCTCGCGCGCCACAAGAAAGTGCAAGAGGTGTCTGCTGCCCCTCTTCACCTATTTATATAACCAGGCAGGTCGCACTCGACACCAGCCGAGTCACTACGCCCGTGCTGCGCGCACTGTGCTTACTCACGATGTAACGCACCACACCATCGCCGCAGCTTTTAATAACCGCACGACGTTCCTGGAAACAATATCGAAAATTATTGTAATTGTAATTAGCTTTTTGGCTAATTATTATAAGAGAAATTCTTTCTCAATTACGATTCAACGGTAATGAGTCACGGGTGATTACTTTGAAAATGAGCCGTATTAGGAAGTGCCCTTGCATTTATTTATTTATGAACACTGCAATGACTAGACAATAATAATAAAGTTACTAAACACTCTTCATTCAGTTTGCATGATACATATCAAAATTAGAGAGATTTAAAATTGTTGAAAGCACAAGTGAAACCTCCACTTGTTATCATATAGTCACGAAATAGGAAATTAACATTTAAATGGTTATGCTGTTAAAACTTGCGTAACTTGTCTATTTCTCAAGGTTATCTTGTAAAAACTATTTGTGGTAGGCAATATACATATACATAATATGTATTTAAAAAGGCAATCTACAATGTCGGCCTTAGCTACGGCTATAATTAGATGTATATGGAGTACCTCAAGCAATTCTTGAAAGGATTTTTCTACAAATCAAAAGATTTATACATATTAAAAGTACTATTATTTCTAGGGCCAAACTGGTGTTGTCTTTGGCTAACTATGTTTGGTTTTTGTTTTAAAAGTGTGGAGAATGACGTAGATACCCGATAATATGCATTTTGTCGTCCTCTATAATTCTAGCAATACTTTGAGCAATCGTTAAAAAATCTTATCTTGTTACCAATCGGCTACAAATAAATACAAACCGCACAGTGACCACTAGAAGCTTAACTGTTTGCTACTTATATTAAATAAATAAAAGAAAAGTTCAAGCGCTTTACCTCGTACCGTTAGAGCGACATCAAATACTTCTAGAAAAATCGATTTGAGACGCCTCGCTATTTGAAAATCAACTATTACACCGTTACTTATTTCATATTGATGATATCATGATTGATAAGTCTTTTACAACTACATAAGACTGGAAATAAATCTAATCAAGGATGTCAATATCTGCATCTCGATTATGAATAAAAATTTAAAACAACAGGTGGGCAAAAAATATGTGGTTTTTGGCTGTTATAAAAGAGTCATAAATAATATGCCTTAGATAGCTCAGCTACAGTAGTAAATAGGTAAATTCAATAACTGAGACTAGGCTTGTTTTGTATCTGTTATTACAAGTTTTAGATGTTTTGTTTTTAATAAAAAGTTTTAAAAAGTATACTATCTTCTGTGTATACTATTTGTGTAATCTTATGTTCTTTTACTGTATTTGTCTGTGTGTGTGTGTCTACGTGGTATGCAATAAAGTGTTATGTATTGTATTTTATTGTACTATCGTCCTATTGCGTAACGTTAAGTAACATGATATAACCTATATTTCTACCACGAACTGTCAATATTTTTCCTCGTTCACTGTTGCCGCGAGAACCTCACTTTCGATTATCATTGAAATCCTCGGACCTGTTTATTTTAATTTATGTCAATGTCACTTGAAGATGGAGAGAAGATCCGACATTGTAATTTCCAATTATGTATAGGTATGATTATTTTAAGATGGGAACAAAACACGATAGATTTGGAGCGGCCACATTACAAGATTATGCTAAGTTATACATACGTATGTTAAATATATTTATAATATAAATTTTTCCATATTGAAACTATTATTATAATTTTTAACGCTATTGTCTACTAATTTAATACTAGTATTTTTTGCTATTGAATTCCACTTAGTATGAAATATTCATGTCTTAAAAACAATAATTCGACCTAGAGGATTAACGGCACTAAATTTACCGTTGTCGACTTACACATTTACATTATAATAAAAAGGAAATGTTTGTCTCTTATTTTGAAGTGACTTTTTAACTTTTTATTGGCGTTAAGCTGTTTTGGTTATAAGTACGTATGGCACAAAAACGTAAACTAGTTTTGTTTTTAGTTTTGTACAGTCTCGTCTCCGTAACGGCGGAACCTACTTTAACCGGGGCCTTCGTTGGTCCGTAGAGGACTTTACATAGAATAATATTTAGCTCAGAATCGAAGTGAGAGGCGACCAATAACTTAATTAAACTAATTTATCTTAATTTTAATAGGTATGTAAGGCGAACAAGGTTGCGGGCGATCGCTAGTTTGTAAATATTTGCCTAAAGTGAAAACTAGTATCTAATACATGACTATGTATAAAAGAGAGATACAAAATTTGCTAAAACTAAAGTTGAAATTATCCTTGTCGGGGCGGATTCAGAATACATATCCCGACCCCGAGCCGGGGTACAGGGTGTCGTAAGGGGCGACTAACACCGCCGCTGGCAGATCAGCTAAATTCCCTGATCGCCTCTGAGCTGCAGCGTAGGAGTTGCGAAAAGATGTGCTCTGCGATTCTCAACCCACATGCCCAGCGCGGGGATTATGGGCATAACCCCTCAAGGGAGCCCTATGTCCAGCAGTGGACTACAATAGGCTGATGACGATGAGAGTTCAAATCTATATTTATAGGAAATAGGTATAACAGTTCAGTACGTTTTTCTTCTCGGCTTGGTCGACATTTCTTTACTTTTTTGTGGTAGACCAAAGCTGCCGATTACATTAAAAAAAAATACGTCGATAAAAATTTACATTTATGCATAGCAGTAGTAATAAAAACTTTTAAAATTTTTGCATTTAATAAATTTTCAGTACCTACTGGTTATGGTCGAATTTCGACCACTAGGCGAATACTAGTAGGTATAGGGTACGCAAGAAGTTACTAGATACTTAAAGACTCGTCATAGAAGAGATAAAAGTGAATTTGCAGTTAAATTCTTGAATTAATGTTCTTTAGCAAACTGCTTATAATAACGTCAATATAATTTTTAAATAATAAATATTTACTTTATTGATAAAAAAATAGTACCTACTGTGAGAACATAAGCGCGCAGGGCGAAGGCGGGCAGGAGCGCCGCAGACCGCTGTCAGTACGTAAGGATAATGATGTAAGATTGTTAAGTGGTGACCAATATTAACGAAGGAAATACAACAATATTAATTATATTTAAGGGACTTTTCAGAGAATTATTGGCAGTACTTTAATCTGATAAAGCGAGATCAGTAGAGACTAGGTTATACAGTATTTTAGTAGGTTCGTGTTTATGAGAGGATGTATGGCTTCGGTTCTATGTCCGGGTTATGTAAGTAGCGGGTGATGGCGGAGGCTGCGGCGCTGGACGGCGACGGGGCGCGGCGGGGCGCGGCGGGGCGGGGGCGTGCCACCGACCGCCATCTGACCCTCCGACATCTTTTGTAAATGCCTGCGTGCTTTATTACATATATTTTACTCACATAATACTGCGATACATGTTGTCTGATGATGAAACCTGTTTACGTGTCTGATGCTACACAAACAGTCCCACATACGATATTAAATGTTTGTAATAAAATCGTACTTGGGGTTGTGTTACTTAAAAATCACGCTTTCAAAACTAGCCCGACCAGGCTTTAATCATCTTTATTTCGTAATGATCAACTTCGATACGAGCCTTAACCTTATGCGTTCGATATTCGACCTAAGACATTTTTTAATATGTTTCTATGTAATATTAAGTTACACATGCACTGACGAAGTCTTCATATGAATATTAAGTGTATACACAATACAGGAGTGTTTGATTACCACTGCTAATGTATGTTAAGGTTGGAGGTCAAACTTGGAACTCTAAACCCGAGACCCTCACCCCAATAGGAATAATGACAATAAATTGTTGCACATAGTAACTTTAATAAACTGTTGTCATATAGTAACTTTAATAATTACATTATATTGTTTAATATTGAAAATAATGGTTTGTCTATGTTTTTAGAGCACTTAATATGAATAATAATGTTATTTATGGTCCTTGCCTCGCCGAAACCGTAAGCTGGTAAGAAAAAAAAATACTCGTAAAATCTTACAAATTAATAACTACGTACATGATATACGTAGAAAGGGCGTAATTAAAAGGGTGTTTAAATAATTCATTTCATCGCAAATTTAACTTTATTTTCATTTTACTCATATAATAAATTCCATTAAATTAGCAGCGAATAATGATGTAATTAATGGATATCTGTACCATTCTAAGAGTATTCAATATCAATTTATAGTTTTGGCATTGTGACAAAACGAAAAATTTGACAACTGTTATCAGTAACCCTTTTTGTACTTATCATTCTCAGTTTGTATCCATTGCTGAACATAAGCCTAACAGGAGTGCCCAGCGTTGCCCAGAGTTCATTTTTATTTATTTTATTAATATTTATTGCTAACTTTAATCTAGGTTACTAAGAAAGAGTTAATGCCTAATGGTATGAAAGAAGAGTTAATGCCTAACGGCATTGTCTACCAGTTAACAGTAGCTCAATATGCGGCGGGCACACTCGTAGCTAAGACAGTGGTAACATTGTCACTTATTTTAATTAAAAACAAATTGTATTGCATATAATCAGTGTAACTTTTAAATACACTACAAAATACATTAAGTTTCACTCGCGGTTGAGGATCGATACTTATGGTTAATAAAAACAAAACTGGGGAAAGCGTTTTATTAATTAATTTATTTATTTATCCTTTATTGTTGTTAACACAGTACGGACTTAATGACATTTGGCATTTTCTATCCACCGAGGTGATGACGAAAAGTTGAGCTAAGCACCTAATGGATTTAATTAGTTGATGAGCCTATAATGCAATGTATATGAAGTAAGTGTAGTTAGTGACTTTATATGTCAACTGATTATTTGATGGTACTCGTTGAGTGTACTTTCACGCGGTGTGTTATCCGTTACGCAATGGTTCCGAAGATTTAACATTTCAACTATCGATTGCTAGCTTCTTACCAATATGCAGTTGTTACGTGCACACACGACCCGGATGCGTGGCTTAGATCTTTTTGCGTTTCGTCTTCTGTGGCCCGAATAATGGACAGTGAAATATACGATCTGTCTTCATAATTTTTCTCATCACAATTTTATATGTTAACTTTGCCCTGCTGATTAGAAATCGTCTCCATAGGGATACGTAACAGATACGCTAACAAAACGAAATAAAATCCAAATTAAATTCTAAACTAAACGATACGTCACAAAATGTGTGTTAATTTTCATTTATAATAAAATAATCGCAGTGTACGACATCTATGTATGTGTTTCCGTTAATTAATTGGGCCAATTGAGAACAATGGAGACGTTTTCATAACATAGTCTCATATTTATGTTCATTAGGAAATATACGCTTCAATTAGACCAAGCGTTCTTTCGCAAATGATGTGAAAATGTACATTAAAAACAATTATACGTTTGTTAGTTAATAAAAATAATATGATGCGCGTATCTGAGCCACATGGGAGCAAAGGTAGAGTGGATGACGCGGTGGCGAGTAGGCGCGCAGCAGTCAAGGATCCTTCAAGATATTTCCTTTCACTTGCGACAATGCATGCAGAACCTATACCTCCTACGTATAGTTGTGTATGTGGCCGCTTGCCATACGCAGCTGTAGGTACGCCGGCTCAATGTATACATACTATATATCGATAAGGCCAACTAGTAGGTATAGTCGTGAAGCAAAATTTATTAGTGAGATACGACGCACTAGTTCTGAGTGACGGTCTCAATATCGTTCGTGACCTGATCAAGAAGGAATCCGAACCTGTGACATTGTGCATTGGAATAGGACGCATTAAACTAGTTTATAAGATAACAAACCCTAAATATTACCCAAAGCAAATTATTAAAAATCAACCGGTACTGTACGTGTACAGTTCCTGGAAGTGTTAGTAAATGTTCCAAATATATTCTTGTATTTGGATTCTTCGTAACCAGTTTAACAAATGAGGAAAACGTTTAGGTATAAACAACCAAAGCTAACCTTTTGAATGCCCGGAGGTATCTGGCAGCTTTACCGATACTCGCCGTCTGAATACAATAATACACTAATGATTGCAATATACGAGTATGTAGATACCGAAATTTAATAATGTTTTTTGCCTATATATGTATGTATATAGAAATACATACATACATATTTTTTGACTGCCTCGTTGGTCGTGTTGGTTGCAAGTGCGACTGACGATCGGGAAGTCCCGGGTTCGATTTCCGGGTCGAACACTACAAAAATTTTCTTATTTAAATTTTCTAGTAGTGGTTTGGAGTCTGGATATGTGCCCGATGCATGGCAATAGGCTCACCACCTATTCCATAATGGGACGTAAAAGTAACTG
>DWTO01003143.1:0-12945 GCA_018244755.1 Jemadia pseudognetus | reverse complement strand
AATTGAACCCAAGACCTCCCGATCGGTAGTCACACTTGCAACCAACACAACCAACAAGGCAATAATATAAATAACTTATAGTTATTGAATATTCTTTGTTTTAGACATTGTCACTGGGCATCTTGAAGTAACCAATCTAGTTGAAAATATGGCTGGTGTTCTGACAAGTAAAGAAATAGAGCATAGAGAGAAAGGCATGAGATTCTTTACCAAGCTATTGAAAGAGATACCAAAAGATTATCTATCAGAATTGCAGGTTAAATTTGTATGTAAATTTTATGTAGACCGCTTAAAAGATAACCACAGAGTAATACCAGCAGTTCTAGAAGGATTCCTGGTGATAATCGACATGAAGAATTATGACATACAGACTGCTGGAGAGTTCTTTACTATACTTTTTAGAGAGGTACCTTGCCAGTCCCAAGTCAGACAGGACAGATACAATATTTATTTGATTTTAAAGAAGTTACTGGACAAAGATATGGAGTGTAAGTATAGATTTATTTTTTAATCACTGTGGGAACAAATGATAGCAGAAGAAACATGTTTGGAACTTAATGCTCTTAGTGGCTAAATGAAAAGTTTATTTTTTGTATCATTACAGTTAAAAATACATATTTGACAATAATTGTATTTTATCAATTGTTACCCATAAAATATATTTTCATTCCAGATATGAAATCATTAGGACCAGACTTTGTTTATGGTTTAATATCATCAATAGACGGGGAGAGAGATCCTCGAAATCTTTTGTTCCTGTTCAATTGCTTGCCAACATTTGTAGCTAATATACCATTGGGTCATTTAGTTGAAGAAATGTTTGACGTAATATCTTGTTACTATCCAATTGACTTTCATCCATCATCCAATGATCCTGCGGCTGTGACAAGGGATGATCTGGCAGCAGCATTGTGTCCATGTCTGTGTGCTACACCAGAGTTTGGAGAGTTGTGCTTGGTGTTGTTGGTAGAGAAATTGGATTCGAGTTTGAGAATTGCTAAATTGGATTCACTTATGTTGCTGGTAAGTAATTTTTATAGCTTTGTAAATTTTTCAATCTACTCAATGTTTATTGTACAAATTGACTGCCGTGTTGATCAAGTTAGTTGCGAGTGTGACTGCCGATAGAGAGATCCTGGGTTCAAATCCCTGGTTGGGCACTATTGGATTTTTCTAACTTAATTATTCTAACCGGTGACACGTGGGAGTGTTCTGCATTCTTCTGCCTACCTCTTCGGGGATTACAGGCGTGAAGTTACGTAATTATTCTAATAGTGGCTTTGAGCCTGGATATGTGCCCAGTGTATGCCAATAGACTCCCCCCACCTATTCTGTAGCGGGTTATAAATGTAATTGGTGAAACATGGGAGTTTAACATAAATGATATATATTTTTTTGTTTGTAGTTTTTATGTAACATTACTTGTATGAACAGATTACAATGCCATGGGTCCTTTTTGTTACATTAATTCTCGTTTATGTTTTATTACAGGCTGAGAGTTGCAAAACTTTTAAAGTTGAGAGTTATGGACCATTTTTGAAAGCTTTGTGGTCATCTTTACACAGAGAAATATTACATAAAACAGATGATGAACTTAAAATGGCGGCACATGTAACTCTATCAAGATTAGTGGCAAAATTAAGTACAGCGGCAAACACTGATCAGGGATTTGAAAATTTTGTCAAAGGCATTATTATTTCCATGCAAACTGCTATAGCTGAATCATCAACAGTTGCACATTTCACGGAGTCGTCAAAGGTGTTATTAACTACAGCAAATGCTTCAAGAGAATCATCTGTTATTGTTACAAGGACTATGATACCAGCCATAGTTGCATATTATGAGTTTAAAACAACACCAAAGTTACAAACTGCTAGTATAGAATTCTTAGGGGATTTATATGAGATAGCCAAACATTGGGACATATTGGAACAAATCGACAAACAATTAGATGAAATACCACAGCTTTGTTTAACAGCTGTCAGTCAACTAATAAAAGATTTTCAAATAGCGGGTTTAAAAACACTCATCAAAGTTAAAAATATACTAAAAACTGATTTAGTTGTGCCTTTTGTTGAAGTTCTCATCCATAACGTTCAATATTCCCAAGATGATGATCTATTGAGTGTTAGTGTAGAAACAATTCATGCTATTGCACAGAAATATCCTGAGCTTATAATGGACATAGTCGTTAAAGGAAAATGTGATTTAGATAACCTTACAAAAAACAAGACCGCATTGAAGATCAGGCTAAATCTGCTATCAAATCTGGCAAGCATAGATGATTTTACTAAAGTTATAATAGAAGAAATGTTAAAAATAGTTGTATCTAGCAATGAAGAGGCTCCTAAAGTTGTCGCAGCTCTGACAGATTCTATGTCAAATACTAATTTGTTCACAGATAAGAAATTGGAAGAAATTGAAAGTGATTATGGTCTCATTGATTCTGTAATAAGTTGGATATTAATGGAAATCCACAATACATCACATGAGTCATTATCAAATGGTTATATGTTAATATCAAATACTATGTGCAGTTTGCCACATAACAAACAGCAAGCAATTCTGGATAGGCATACCAGTAATATATTAGAAAAATGCAAAACAGATGATATTCATTTTCTCGTTTTAGAATCACTATACAAATCTGTAAGTCAGAGTATATTCAATAATCAATTTGAAGAAATAATGATGCTCTGTTTAAGATTAGCATTGCATAGTGACAAGGAAGTAATAAGACTCAAAGCATGTGGCTTGATAGCACATTTTCTAAATAAAGCAGAGTATGGACAGAAATTTGATTTACTGTATAACAAATTGAAGAATTACCTTACATCTTGTAGTAAAGACGATCAGAGTATGTGTCCAAAATTGATAAGATTATATGCATGGGTTACAAAGGCTCTGATTATGAGAGGCGGTGATGTGTTCCTGTTTTGGATGCAAAAGGTGAGTCAAGGTAAAGAAATATGTCTAATATTTAACTGGATAGACTCATGTATGTTTTTTCAGGATGGCCCGACTAGTTTCAGACCTATACGAGGTCCGTCCATATGGAGGATTGTAGCATCAGTGAGAGCTCATAAGGAAGGACCTCGTATAGGTCCAAAACTAGTTGGGCCACCCAAAAAAAACACGTGAGACTAGCCAGCTAAATATTAATCATGTGTAACACTGACAAAACATTTAACAATAAAATATTTAACTCATAAGAAAGAAGTAAGCTTAATATGTAATTTTATTTTCCAGATTATAGTATCAATATCAAGTCCTGATTACTGTAAAGAAGGCTCAGAAGCAGTTCGTCTAATCATGACAGACTTTCCTGACTGTCTGAACACCAGGCATCATTGTCGATGTAGTATTTTGTACAGGCAACGCATGTTCCAAACATTTATGACTCTGACAGAAAACTTTGGTCCTGCGAGTCCGGATACTAAGGAAGCGTACTTGCTATGTTGGGGTTATATTCTTGCTAATATACCTAAAAGTGTGCTAAATAATGAAGTTAATAAGGTTAGTAATAGTCACTTTTTTCTATTTTCTATTAATATTACCTTATTTCGAAACGAATTAAAGAGTCACACAAAAACATTTGTAATGTATTGACTACAAAGCAAATACTATAAACCCTGCAACATAAGATCACACCTGTAACACTACATAAACTTTAATTAGTGAATTATGAAGTAATGGTTTTGTAATCTTTAACACATATCCCGAATTAGACAACTAGAACTCATCATCACAGAATTATTAACGATCATATACATAGAGAAAAAAGAAGTCAAAGTGACAAAGTACATGCAAATTTGTAGAATCTGTATTTGCGAACTTTAAAAAACAGAGTTAGATTCCTAGCTATAAATGCTTAACTATTAGGTAGTATTGGACATTTTTCTGATCATTGAAGTAGTAGATGTCTAGAATAAATATCATTAAATTTCAAATGTGTTACATAAGTTGATGTTTCACTACATATGCATAATCCCAACATTTATTTACAAAAAATGAGATGTTTCTGTTCTATATTCTGTTATATATTGTTATATATTCTGGCTGCACTTCAGGAAATAGCACTGTATTCTAGTAAAAAGCACTGCATTTTAGTAAATAGCACTGCATTTTAGTTATCAGGCAATCTGCGTTAAAATTACTCACTCTTAAATCTTGTTCATCCAGCATTAACATAAAGGCGCTACTAATATTACCCCCATGTTCATAGTATGTTTTACATTCTTCGGGCTATCCATTGTGTTCTTTACAGATTGCGCCGCTAATAGTAGATTCTCTGGTATACGACAATAAGGATCTGTTGATTGTTATGGTTGAGGTTCTATGTCACTTTGTACAAGGCTCTCAAACAACTGTGGCTCAAAGTTTACAGACTATATTACCCCGGCTTGTCAAGTTAACCACATATGTAAAATCGATGGTAAGTAATTTACAAAACTTTTTCTTTAGGATATTTTTCCAATTTGATAATTAAACGTATTATTCTTAATTAATTTATTTTTATTCGTTTATTTAATTAAAAAACTATAATGTTTGAAAGGTTTTATTTATTTGTAGGTTCCATGTACATGAACCAATGGTTAAATATACATAGGTAAAAACCAACATTTACAATTAAACTTCATTGATTTCAGGATGTTCGAATAAAGTCTCTTCAATGCCTATATGAAATAGCAAATTCATATCCAACAATGTTGCTACTACCCTACAAACAAGATTTATTATTGGACTTAGCGCCATCTCTCGACGACAAGAAGAGACTGGTACGAAATGTAGCGGTGAAGGCTCGAACTAGGTGGTACTTGGTCGGCGCGCCTGGAGAACAGAAGGACAACTAGTTATTTAGAGAAGTTAGAAAAAACTATGTAGTTTATGCAAACTACTACCTATTATTGAAAAAGTATTAAGGATAAGGAAACGGTTATCTATTAAAATTTTTAAAACGCCATCTGCCAATGAGAAGTAGCAACTGCGTACGTTGCCGGGCTTCTTTTAACCAAACGAAGACAACTAATCGGTTGCTATTAAAAAGGATATTTTTTTTTTAGTCAAACTTAAACCTAGTATTAAATGGACTACAAGCCATGTCATATTTCCAATATTTACAAATTTCATGAACACATACAATATTTTGTTGCCAGTTCCGTTTTGCCTTTAGTTGATGAGGTAAAATAATTGTCTTGCTATTTTTTTCAACCTTGTACCCTACACATTATTCTAAAGATCTCAAAAGATAAATTATTTTTTGCACACTGATTTCGATCACAATAAGATTATATGTATATTTGTATGATGTTAAAGATCATTATGGATTCCAGCGTCGTCTGACATAAATACATAGCGTATAGAGTTCGGTAGTTTTTTGGGGTTCACTGACTACTTTCTAGGGGATCAACAGTCGTTCAGTATTGGCTTTAAAATGGACGTTACTGCCTGTTGCTAGTATAGAGGAGGCCATTCCCTTTGAGTCCTCGAGGCAGCAAGAAATTTAATTTGCCTTCATTTGGCGCTGCCCTGCTCTTTACCTGAATGGATGGAACAAGAACTTTGTGTCCAAACAAAGCACAATAGAATTTATTTGTAATACAATTGTATTATTCATTTATGTATGAACACTAATTGTAGTTAGAAAAAATTCTTGCATTTGGTTCAGGCAGCTTTCTTTAACGTAATTATTTCCATTCGCTGAATTATTTTAGACATATGTAAATAAATAATAATGATAACATGTAATAGTCTGTATATCAACAATGACTATGTCGTCATAGTGTCATAGTGTCGCTAAGGCCGTATTTATAATGAATCCGATAAATAGCACTACCGGTTGTTAACATTTAATGTTGATTTAGGTTTTTAAATAACAATGGTTGTCGATCGATAATCAATATTCTTCTCAAATTAAATTTAAAGTAAAATCGGTAATGCTGAAACCCTACTCGAATTGAGATTTTGGAAAGATCAATAGACATTATCATTCAATTTAGTTTCGCTCAATATTCAGAATGTAATTACTCTGCCATGATAAATACATATAATATGTTTATCCGCACTTAACTTGAATATTAAACTAGGTTAACAATAAAAATAATTCTTGTTGTGTTATTTTAATTAGTTCCCGAGGTGAAATCAGAGCGCAAGCGGATTGACAACGAATGAGGAATGAACGGAACGCTGATTTCAACGTTCCGTTTTTCATATAGGTGTGTAATTGCATAATATATTGAAATGAAGAATGCGCGAATAAAATTTAGACGATATGTACCTACTCGCTATTATTTAATAAATGTTTTCTAAAAGTGAGATTACCTGTATTGAAATTTACAATCTGATCAAATCATTGTATTCATAGATGTTTGTTATTAATGTTAGCGTAATGCTTGTTGTGTTTATAAATATCAATAACATGTATGTACAATAAATTTGTAGTAAATGATAAATGAAAATTAATTCGTTTTATTGAAATGTTTTTTTTAAGATCACGGTAAGTCTTGCTGCGTTTTATATTACAAATATAATCGTGGTTATCGTCATAAAACTCGTGTCAACTCAGTGTTGGAAATGACTCGGCTTCTCAGTATGTGAAGGGCTCCGTGGACAGATAATACAATTGTGAACAAATGTGGTACGGCAACAGCATTAAGATACGTACACAAGATATTGACACATTCCTTGCAACAAATTTTTGTTTTTAATGAATAGAGTAGGTACCGTCTCCCAACTGCTCAATTTGTAATAAATTGACGACGTTTATCACGTATTGTTAGAACGTATAACAACACTATTAGGAAGCTTGATGTTTACTACAATGGTAGTCAAGCAGGCGATTGTAACAGTACTTATTTTGGCTGAGCCTCTTTCGGTTCCAGCAAGAATACTGCACAAATTAGTTCATAAAAAACTAGTCAATGTTTAGGCGCCAAATGTAAGATATAATATAATGTAACTTTTACAAGGGCGACATGATCGTTGCAACGATTAAGCCCTTTCTCCTGATAAAAAAAATATGAAGGGTTAAAATTGACTATGTTTAAGGGTTCGTTAAAGATAAACGGTTTAACAATCATGGTGAACTCTTAGAGAACAATTATATTTTCGATTCGAAATCGATTTTAAATTCGAAAAAACCGTAAATAGAAACACTTTATGTAATCATACATCTTATAATAATTTCATCAAAAATAGCAAAATCAATAATTACAACGTTTACTATAGTTAAGTATGTATCTATATATCCAAGTTGGAGATGCAATCTCCCTAATTGCCGTCTTAAGGTAGCTTAAGCTGGGAGTAATTTACGGCAAACTACAATTTGGAATGCATGATCCCAAATAAAATTGTCTTTTCAAATCATGAACATGATGTAATATGTTGATCTTTAGGTTTGCAATTAAATATAAATTCGTTGTTGTCGTTGTAATACGGTACTAGAAAAATATGGTAGTTAAGTATCTGCAACGGTCGAGATATCCAATGATATAAATTTAAATATTTATATGTAATCTATATTCGAATACAATTATCATGAATAAAGTAAGTATTAATATTGACCAAAAAATATTATTAACGTAAAGGAAAGGTCACGCCTGTAATCCCTAAAGAAATATGTACATAGTTATATGGAATGTGGAAGAGGCACGACAGGTGTGCAAGAAGAGATATTGGGCACTCTGTGCTCTCTGCCTAGCCCGCAAGGGACCTGGCGTGAGGATATGTATGTATGTTATTACTCTAAATTAGGTAATCGTTTAACAAACGGTAAACAGTTAAACTCTTGAAGACTTACGCATCGTTATCAAAACATAGATATATGTACTTACATACTATCTACTTATAATTTCTTTTACATTTTTCGTTACACTAAACTGTACAACATTTTGAAATACAATATTAGTTACAGACAGTAAAAAGTAATGACACAGTAATTTTTTCCTTTTCTGAATTAATTGTACCTAATTTTCATTCGTTATATTAATAAAATCCAACATACCTTCTTATAAAATATCCTATATTTATGAATATAAGTAACCGTTGATAACGAGTGTTGACGTACAAGTAATCGCAATAACAATTGTATTCAAATTAGTTTCATACGAGATACGTATCAATGCGTTGGTGTTTAATTACCGTTGTAATATGACGCTCTAAGCTAGGACGCTAATTAATATATCTAGGCGCCATAAGGCGGAGGTATTTCACTCTCTCATAGTGCAAATGTTTATAGACGTTGGTACCCGATTATCACGAATTGAGCAGTGGAACTGTAATTATAATAATACCTTTAAATTAACGTTGTCGCAAACTTACCTACATATATTTGTGCGATGTAATATAAATAGGGATGGATTTTTGGAATTAACTAATGTTGAACTATAGATATAGCATTTCAAGAATGTTGATACATGTAGCCATCGAGGGATATCAAGACTCTATCTTGACCAAATAGGTCAGATATTGGTTGATGGGTCATCCAGTAGAGTCTGAAACCGCTGGCTTGAATGAAGAAAGCGATAAGCGCAGAAGTATGTCAGATTAGTAACGATGAAGTTTTTTTTCCTTTTATTTTCTTTGTCTACCCCATAAGGAACTAGTCGGAAGATATGACAATATCAAGCATTGAAAGAAATCCCAGATAAGTTCCCAACCATCCAGGGGATCAAACGAGCAAATCTCTGGCTGCCAACAATTTGATTTCATTTACATAATCTCTTATCGCGTTCCGTTCGCAGCTCTTAAATGTTAATAGGGATTCGGGCGTTCGAGTCTCAGGATGGATGAATGCTTCGGTGTATCAGTCGCTTCTTTTTATGGTATATCCGGTTTTGTATTATTTCAAGGCTCTCTAGTGATAGTACCTTCGTTTAACTTTAACCAAAAACTGTACGTGTCGTCTAATCGTATAGATGTTACGTAACTCACAGATAATTAAGATGGCAGTAACGGTTAATCAATTCCTAGTTCAAAATTACAAAGAATCCGTCGGAAATGTCAGACTGGCGAGTGTATTTTTATCAAATATCGGAATGGTTGGGTAGTGAATTGAAAAGATTTTTAAATTGGCATTATAATACTTACTTACTTTACGTGTAACATCACAGTTGAATCGTGGAAGTGTACTAATCTTTATGTCCGGCCTTTAAATAAAAATTAGTTCAATTTTTAATGTTTTTAACTCATAAATACGTAACTAAAACGTAATATCAGTTCAAGTAATAAGAACTCGACTTGCCATATGAGGGATAATATGACATGATACAAGTAAGATACTGTAGAGAACTATGTAGGAATACTATGTATAATGTAATATGAAGAAAAAATCATAATGAAACTGCGTCAAAAGGTTCTCACGTTCTGGAACGTTCTATAAGTTATTTCGCTCCATACAATAGTTATTCGTTTAATGTTTAAAACTTCATCCCTCTACATTCGAGGTCGTTCGCGTACAGATTTGTAACGCCCACCCGTCAGTCTATGCAAATTTTAATTAAATCACCACTGCGCTGGATTGCGCCGTAATCCTCGAAAAGGTCCGAATCAACTGTCCGGGGACTCATCTTGGACTAACATAGTCCGGCTTTGAATACAAATCTGGTGTAACGAGTTTAGTCTCCACAATCGGCCGCTGATTAGACGATTAGTCACGCCTTTTGGTTTCCATTCTAATTAGTTCTGAATGTTTGTTGGACACATTGTGGATTCCAAGGAAGATATTTTGATGAAATTCTCTGTGAACGGTCCTTTTGTTAGAGATCGGGAATTGTGCATAATAGAGGAACTACCCGTACATGATACAACTAAGTTTTCGAGGTTGGTCATGTGTTTTTCAATTTGATTTAATGACGCGCAATACATTGTTAAACTTTTTGTGTAATGTACTGATTAGTGCTGAAAAGAATGCTATTACGATTATTATGACGAAACGAAGTGTTATTTACAGAGATTTATTTTAATAAGGGTGTAAACCTATTACATATTTACATAATGTTTAACGAAAATATTTATTATTCACAATCAGAGCCAAAAAACATTCAATAAATTATCTTAAATCATTTGATCAGAACTTTTTTAACAGTTCCAGCGAACTAGGGATTAACAATTGACATTTCTGTTGTCACGGAAATAATAATTATTTAGATACATAAATTCAAGTAATTCATATTTTTTTATAGTTTTTATTAAGAAATACAAACATTTCGAAATTATCCTGCACGTATGAAAACATTGATAAATGTAGATAGATTAAGCAGATCAGATCTGTAAGGACAAAGATGTATACCTACCACTAGCTTCACTCTGCCTACTCCGTAAGTGTCTGGCGTGATAGTATCATAAAAATAAAATATATTTTAATTACTTCTTATGGTAAAGTGCTATATCCTAAATACGTTATATGAGTTATGTTTAAGTGCATATATAGCAAAAAGGGGGAAGAAATTAGTACCATTAGGGTTACATATTTAGTATTAGTGTTTTGTGCTATTTCTTTCATGATTCTGCGAGTTACAAATGTATTGTAAGTAACAGAATAACTCATTAACAATGCCATAGAAACGATATCGTGTGACTACGAACGTTACCAGATTGTCTGATTAGTTGCCACTACATCTGATTTATTGCGGGCGTCTGGTGCAGATAAATGACGCTTTGATGTCCCGCGAGGACGGGGCACGCAGACGTTCTAATGACTCGTTTGCATGCAGAATAACGTTAGCTATTTACATACATGTAACGTATCTACACTTGGTACAAAATAGTGTTAATAATATAGTCTTTCAAGGTATTGGTAAATTGTATTTTTTGTAGTTTATAATAACAGTCTATTTTTATTACAACGATTTCTTGACTTTTACTCTTTTTGTATCTCACTGTTGGGCTTGGAGCGCTCTTGCAACACGAGAATGCCTGGGGTATGTTCAATCACGCTGCTCCATGACGGTGAGGCTGAGACAGGAGTTAGTGTTTACCAGAATGTCACTTTTAAAATTATATCTGTAACATGACCAGTGAAACGTAGGAGTGTCCCACACTCCTCTATCTACCCCTTCGCGGGGAGGAGAGGGGGGAACATGTCTGATTAAGTACGAACATATTGTACCGTCCGGACTCCGGTGCACCCCGGACATTTCGACTAATCCTTTCACCACGATGGCTGATCACTTACGATCGGTTATCGACTTGACGAAGAAGACCTCTTCGAGCATTACAGGCTTGTTGTTACGTGTATATCTGTAAGGGTTATAACGAGGCTTAACTCTTCTTAGAAGAACATACCATAACGCCTATATTCACCCGAAGGGGTAGAGGCAGTAGAGTGTAGTAAACTATAAACGCTTACTTTACAATGATAACTAGGTTATGCAAAGATTACATAACAAGCCTCTCAAAGCATCTGCGTTAATATATCTTAAGAATAACGATGGAAAACTCAATTATTGCTGTTATTGTATTTTCTTCATTAATATACCTATACCTATGTTTAATGATATATTATATATGCTTTATCAAACACATATAATTACCATCACATATCTGTGTTCTATTGAATTTTTCTAAGAATTTCTAGTAGTGGCTATATAGTACATTCTGGATTTAATCCGGATGTATGGCAATCGGCCCATTTATTGTCCTTCATTAGTTCTAGAGGTTGAAGAATTTCCGTGAGATTGTCATCAACGTTTTAATACTTGTTAAACCTGATCTCGAAATTTTATAGTTAAATAAAACAATGGTTGTATTTTCCCTAAGATTTTCTAATTTTACATTCCCGCGATGCGTTGGTCAATTAGGTATAACCTGATTTGAGAAGTTCATATTGGATCGTTTTGTCGAATATGATATATCCATCCCACCGCTGAGATACATGATATATCATGATGATAGAAATGATCAACAAATTACCCATTACTATCGCTCAAATCATTGGGCGATAGTAATGGGTAATTTGTTTATATGATCAATATAATGTCTACTGTGTAGTATTCCCAGGTCTAATTAACGCCAATATGAGCGTCTGGTGTAAATAAATGACTCTTTCATGTCCCACGGGTTCTCTACAGACGTTGTAATATACAATCGTTTGCATGTAACTTAGTAGTCCTTACTAGTGGTCGAATTCTTCAAATAATTCCGGCTTATTACATACATACATACATATCCGTTCGCCAGGTCCCTTACGGGGTAGACAGAGAGCACCGAGTGCCAAACAGCTTATTACTATCTTAAAATCCAGCTAGCTAGTACAATGTATATTAAAAGCTGAACGTTTAAGAACACTGGGTTTTTTAAATGTCTTTTTGTGCGATTTGTACAAAAACATCCCACTCTGATACAGTTATTCCGCCATTCCATGGGAACACAGACGCATAACGTACATCGGGATTAATAACGTATCCCAGGATTGATTAGCGCTAATTGCCATTGATGTAAGCGTCTGCTGCGGATAAATGACGCTTTGATGTCTCCCGTAAGTAGAACGGGCATTCTACTGATTTGCAAATGACGCAATCTAAGTAACAAAAGTGATATATTGTTAAAACATTATATTTTTTTACTATGTAAGGGAATATTACAATTTAAATATAAACCACTTCCTATAGTTTGATTTGCCTGAAAACTTGCACAAAATAGAGTATAGGTAATATGTTCAATTTCATTTCTTGAATTATTTTTTCATAATAATATGAACTGTCATTATCATAATGTTTACATTAACTGGATGCTTAAATAAGAGAAAACAAACTTATGAGCTCTTTAGCCTGTAAGTCTCTCACATCAATTCTCTTCACTGTGCTAGCAAGAGACATTAGACCGTTGGAAATGCTTGAAAGGTTTTCAAAGTCCTCTGAATGCCTATCTTGCGTATGCCTATGCTTATACATACACCTATAATGCCTATATAAACTGCTAGAGTGTCATAGGTTTTTGATCATACAC
>DWTO01003142.1:0-12947 GCA_018244755.1 Jemadia pseudognetus | reverse complement strand
CACTCCGCCGCCGGCCTTCGCCGCCGCGCGCTCACGTCACCGCGCTGATGTCACGTCGCCGCCGCCGCGCTGGTCGCTTCATTATTCGCTACAATGACAAGCCATCCTACCCGTCAGAGTCACCAGCTCTGTCCTAGTGCTTGCTCGTCGACTGATCAACTTGCTCGCTTGTTGCTACGTTGTTGTTGGTTGCTTCTGGTTAGAGATCCATATTAACATTTTTTTTATTAGCGATAGGTTCCCATGTGTCTGCAATATCACCAGATGTTATAGACTTTACAAGATTACAAAATTCTACGTTTAACTTTAAATATAATTCCAATGCACTACAAAATTTTTCTAATTTAGATTTTCTAGTAGTGACTCGGAGTCTGCCTGGTATTTGGCAATAAGCTCACCACCTATTCCATAATGGGACGTAAACGTAACTGGTGAAACGTGGGAAGTGTCCTACACTCCTCTGCCTACCTATTCGGGGATAACAGGCGTGAATTACAGGCGTACATTAAGTAGTAAGAGATTATTCAAATAGGCAAGCGGTTTTCCTCATTGTATGTAGTGTTCATATTGTCAGGAAGTTTGTAAAGTTTAATAATTTTTAAAGTATCGTGCTGATTCATTTTATTATCGTTCTGCTTAAGAATTGTCTTTAAGCCGTCCTAACATTTATTTTGATTCTTAACAGTGAGTTAAAGTTGTGTAATCAAATCATCAGATCTCATCATCGTTCAGAGTTTGTTTTCTTGAAATTATAGACGTTTTATTACTTTTAATAATTATCAAATTTCATTTATAACGCAAGTAATCTTTGAAATGCACCGCATTATATTAAAATGTCGATACGGTTTTTCATAATATGCATTTATTATGAGTCACGTCGTATTATGTTCGGTTCGCTTGTTATTTTTAATATGTATTCAAAAGTATCGTCTTCGCTACAGCTGCGTGCCTTTTCAGCAAAAACAACACTTGGTACGTAACCGTCCAAATTTTTTCGGTCTCGACACCCGGCATTTTGGCCAGGTTCGATAACGATTACATTATAACCGTTTCATGCCGTGAACGCGAAAGTCAAACAGCCATTTACCAACTTCTTACAACTGAGCGTAGCGACATAGTTTTCTCGCAACGCGTATTTTCTACGAAAGTGCATTTCTTATCGAAATACTGCATTCACATTACTGCATTAATACTGCTACATGCGAGAACAGTTACTTGCGGGCTGAGTTAGATTGTACTATTAGCCTACAGGCTGGATTAATCTAGAATAGAACATGTATCGTTGATGAGAAACAGGAAATTGAAATGGACGTGATAATTTAATAAATCTCTTTTCTCACAGCTTATTTGTACATGAGCATGTCGGGTTTGTAAAACGTATATATTTATTTGGCAGTCGGTGTACTGTACTTACAACTTAAAGTGACAAAATAAATAAAGCAAAATTAATTTCGAATTCTAGGCGCCGTTAGCAAAGCTCGTACCTAGATTATATTATAAGTGGTTGGCAACGAAATGACTGGCGTCCGTCCTGTCAGAGTGGAGTCCAGCGGCGCCCACGCGGGCACGCGTCGACCTCCATCACAATGTCGGGACTGAGACGGTGTAACCGTAGTAATGATGGCAGGTCTATTTGGATTGATGACCTACACTCATTGATAAATTGGACAGCCCTAATATAATAATGACAAAACTATATACCATAGTCTATAGTAAATTATGACGTCATTGTTACTTATGGAACGTTTAATTAAATCAGTGAAGGCATACTTTTTAGGAAAACAATGTCTAGTCAAGAACCTATGTATCTACATAATATAATGTTGTGTGTACAATGGAATGTTGGTGGAGGAATGTGCGCGGATACTGTATTGAACTTTCCATTGATAACAAACACGCATAAATTATCACAGGTAAATTGTTGGAATCATGCATTCTTATTTAGGAAATGTTTCGTTAAAATATGTTTCATTTCTTATTTAGGAAATGTTTCGTTAGAATATTTAACAATCATTACTAGAGAGTAGTGAATGCCAGAGGTAGAGACCTAACCCTTAAATATCTGGAATGTCCATATAAATACAGTTAGATTCGCGGTTTGAGGAATTGTATGTAATAGAGAAAAGTAGCGTACTTTTCTCTATTACATATTATGTGTTAAGAAAGTTAAACATTAAGAGTACGACTTATATTTTCTTTACTATGGAAGTTTGCCAAATATTATTGTGGATATGATTTCATTCATGAAAGAGTTCCCAAACGATTCTTTGAAATATATTTACATGTAATAGATTTAAGTTTTTTAAAAGGTGTCTATATTTGTGTGCATGTAGTTCATAAGTGATTTGGTTGCCGTAGTTTGGAGTGAGATGATCGTGTGTGGAGATGTTCCAGGTTCAAAAGATACAAAAAATCGAATTACACCAAACACATTTAAGCAACGTTCTAACATGTTTAAAATCATAGCAGTCCACCAACTCTGTGCACATTTCCAAATTTACATGTCGGCCATTAGCCTAACCAAAAACAATGACTGACTCAATGAATGGTGGGAAACTGTGGCCTCCTTTCGCACGCTCTGAGAAAAGTACGTGTAGCGACGCGAATTTTAAAATAACATTCGGTAGGTAGGTTTATTTACGCCTCCGTGGAAATCATCGTTGGGTATAAATAGGCTCGCAATGCATACATATCAGACTTTCCTTCGGTGACGTCAGCCTGAATCGTCGACTATGGGGGGGGGGGCAGTGTGGGACACTCCATATATATTTTATATGTATTCTTACCTACTACTCCGTTAACATTAAGAAAAGAACCTTTTCTCTATAAACGTGTAGTTATACATAATTTATGTAATTGAGATGAGATGCTTAATTATAGTCTGTTTGTAAAATCGTGATTTGATTGTAAAATTGTATTTTGATAAGACTAATTGCGTTATTGTTAAAGCCAGCGTGTGTGTATGAACAGTGTCATGAATGTATGGGTACTATGAATGTATAGGCACTAGGTACCCTCTGATACCATCCCGCCAGGAATCTGGCACGATGACTTTAGAAACATTTTCGATTGCTTTAATTCGCTTCCAAATCGGTGAAAATGCTTAGGTTTTGGCTTGTTTACATTAACATCAGCTATTATATCGAAAACTATTTCGGCGCCCGCTCCGCTGACCGGATATCCCTTTTGTTTCTGTGAAGCATCACGTTCCGCGTTCGCGTTGTTTATATTATTTGTAACGCGCTCGCGCTGCGCTTGGCTTGTGTCCGACGAGAGCGCTCTGACACCTCGCTCGCTTGTTACCTCATGACACTGCAACGTCTGGCTCTGCAACGTAAACAAAACGTACTATAATCATTTATTTATTTATTTCTAAACTATTGCTTCTAAGTCCTACGTTCCGTTTTACTTGTCTGACCTCTAATGTTGTCTTTTTCATATTTGTGAGGGAGTAATCTTTTGCATCATTTATATAGGAGTCTTTTACAAGTTGACTCTAAATTTTATAAAGAGCTGTGAAGTCTTAATCAAATTTATTATCCTAACGAGCTATGATTGTTGTTACTCAACGGTAATGATGGCCACTGCCGCGTATATTTACGCACCTTTGTGCGACAGTGTCGTTTTGTTCTAACACATTATACGCAGGCTGTGCGAGAGCGGGACAGGTGTGGTATTCAGGTGTGACGTCGTAACTCACGCAAGGCTCCGGGTGCGGTTCTATATTTGGGTTAATGGATTCGTCCGCGCCACAGCCAACATGGGAAGTACCTGTTAGTTCGTCCGCTACCACCTTCCGACCGCCGTCCTACATGGGAACTATAGTATTAAATGATGTATCGGTATAGTTCACGTATGTTTTTTGGGATGGTCCTATTAGTTTTGAACCGAGGTCTCTCTTTTAGATAGAGACTTCGGATAGATTCGACACTAATCGGGTAATTCCAAAAAAATAAACGCGGATTAAACCGGTACATTGATTACCTATGTGTAACGAGACTCACGAAATGTTTGACAATAAAATTCAATAAATATAACACTGTATTCATCATTGCCGCATGTTTCTCAAATACATATTTGAAAATTATTTGAAAGTTTTCAAACTTAATTTTCTATCAACGTATCCTCATTTTTACCTTACACCTGATTTGTTAAGGACTTTTCGACTTTGTAAAGTATATTTATTGTTACTTCCGCTCTTAATCTTTCATGAATTGGTATATAATTAAAGTGAAGAGATCAAGGACTTAGTTGTTACTCTCATAATCTTCTTGATATAGTAATCTTAGATTATTTACTTATGTGTTTGCTACCTATTGTTTGAACTGTCTAAAGTATAGATTCAGCGTAAGATTAGAATTAGCCAGTTTCTCATGCAACTTTCTCTTCCAAGTATTTTGACTTTAATGTCAGACTGTTAAGATTTATCTTCATATCTATGGTTAGTTTAGCTATTCGGTTTCCTCGTGATTCATAAATCTCTGCCTTATTGTTTATTAACCGTCCGATTCAAGTTATACATTAATGTCGTTACTGTGCATATTGGTAAACAAAAGTCTGGTCATAATCAAAAGACAATGAAGATTTTATTGTTAGCCCTATCTGTCTCCTTGAAACTGAGATTACCAAGGCACCTAAACAGACAAAAATCGATTTCACGTAAAGAACAATTTTTACAATTCTTCTTTGACCAGTTTTAACGTTGTCATCGTAACACCCGACGGTCGAGTGACCCTAATGCTTTTGAGAGAAGTCCGGGATAATACAGAAATGGTTGTACCTTTCGTAAGAATGATCTGTTTACTCAGCTTCGTGTTCGGGTAAGGATCGACGTCTAACCGTCGTCCAAGTCTAAATAAGATTAGAGTAGCTATAAGATACAAAGAAGAATCAAAAAGTTTTCGCTTTGTTCGTGCCCGTCGAGACCATAAAATTTCGTCATCGTTGTCAATTTTCGTCACACAAACAAGTTCACTTTTGGTGGGGAACATCGACTTTGGACATAAAACAATGGGGCAAAGCGATATTTAGTGATAAGTTTAGAATTGTTGTACCTACATCAAATTGAGGGAGAGTAAAGGCTTTAATTTAATTTTTATATGTGTATGGCTAAAGTTCCTGTACTTATAAGACAGTAAGAACTTAACCGGTTTTCGAAGGGGAATCATTATGAAAGAGGAAAATAATAATTATCTAATCCCATTTCACTATCAATTTTTTATCTGTTAGTTTTTTAATTTGTCGAATAATTCAGTATGTATAGAAAAGCTCAAAGATGGTTTTTACACCCATCAGAAAGCATAAATCATTGTTAAATATAAAGTTGATATCATTAGATGTGAATTCTTTAATGACGCTGCTATTTTATCGGCTGTATCGGCGAGAACTCGCCGCGCGCTCGTGTCCACTTCTGCTGAGCTAATGGCTCTATATTTAGATCCGACTGTAATGTCAACATCAGTCGGAAGCTGGAAATCGTGCCATCACCTAAACTCTATTCAATAATCCACTTCACGGAATCGTGACAACTTGGTAGAAATTATTTTAATATTTTTTTATGCGGGTCTTGTACATTCTAATCTCCTCTTGTCGTCGATTCCTACTTGCATTTTCGGTACAGATAGAGTTAAAAGATCACTGTTGGTATTTCTGCGTTTTTTGTTTGTCGGACAACCGATTGCATATTTCGAAAAAGTAGCATTGAGATTAGATACGACGCTTTTAAAATTACCTGTCAGAGATTAAAACAAAATAACCTATGGATTTTTTTTTATTTTAGGTTGCCAATAAGGCAGGTACCGACATTGTAGTGTAAATTACGCTTCTCAATTTTTTTTAGGAAATGTTTTGTGTTTAACTACCTACAATTTTGCTTGATGGTAAACGCCAAGTACCGTAAGATGCATCACGGAAAGTTCGCCTGGAAAGTGTCTATTCATAATTCACAAGACATAATTCACAAGACTCCTTGTAATCGTAGCGTAGGTGATTATAAAAACAAACAAAACAAAGCTCGGGGTGTGGTTAAAATGCAAACGCAGTTAGATTACTATTGGTAAGTACTCGGCGTACTGTGACGAACGTTAAATAACTGCACCACGTCCGTGCGTACGTACAGTTTGCGGTATTTTCAATTATGCACCTTATTCCACAACAATAAGATATAACACACAAAGGAATTTAAGTAGGGTAGTCGTGATTTAAATCGCATGGCATCACATCCTGCCCTTTGAATGAACGTTGAAATAAATGCACATAATAATATATTTTACCGTTCTTTGCTCGGCTATGAGTAAGCTTTATGGGAAATGGTGGTGACGTCATGAACTTTCCCTTCGTCCCCGACTAACTAATAAGTTAATTGTATCGATAAGAGATAAGTGCAGTGAAATGAGGAATGTTTTTTGTAGATAGCACACTGCTATGTTTTCTATGGAAATCTAGAAATTAATTTTTACTTTTATGTATAAGTATGTGAATTATCGTGTCGCTATAAAACAGATTTGTATATCTAAGACATTATTGTTAATATCTTCATGCTGTGGTATAATTGTCACTGAAATATTAAACCCTAACTTGATGGAAATAGAACTTAAAATGCCAAATGTAAGTAAGTCGTCTGACGTGGTCATGGCGAGTTAGCCGCGGACCGGCGCGCCGCGCTCCCAGTCCGGAGTAACGGTCTCAGTCTTATTACACTTTACATAACTCAAAAGTAAACGTGAAATTGATATAGCCTATACGTAATGCTATACAATTGCTCGTGCCACTTTCCAACTTTTGTTCGCTTTTACATAGGTTTGTTATGTGGATGTGCGTACAAACGAAGCCTCTTGATTCGGTATCGAGGTGAGGTGATTGTGATGATGATGGTGACGATGATGATATAGACGAAATGAATAAGTCGATAGCAGTTGTTACGTAATTCTAATATATCGATACTTTATGATTCTATTTTTAATACATGCACCGAAATGATTTCTAGAATTTTCTCTAAAATACCATCAAGTAAACGACTGACCAAATTGGTTTTTAACGACTTGATAATCACCGAAACGATTACGCGATCGCTTCCTACCTAACGAGGGTGGCGGTGGACGTGTCGCGGACCGGTCTCCAGGTTGTGCCATTACTCACGCGGAGAGGCAGGACGTCCGGATCGGAACCGGACAGACAGGCGCTCGTTATGCAACGACACCAGACACTATTATGTCCCCTCCGGAATGAGATAGCGTGCCGTCTAGCCGTTCGGTAGGCTCGGCAAATAGAAGGGGAGGCGCGCTTCAAAAAAGACAATACGCTAAGTTGACGGCTTTATAGTCTCCAGTCTCAAGATTGTTCCCATGCAGCGTATGGTGCTTGTGTTTTTTCGTTTCTGCTGAAATATGCCAGTCTTCTCTCTCCACTTTTGCACGTTTCCTGTGTGCGTAGCGATCCTTCATCGGGTTATCTATCTGCTGATACCTCTTAAGGACTTGCTTTGTGTGTAGAGTGAAGCGAATAGAATATTAACCTCAAACCCTTGTCATTATTATTACATTACGGTGATAGATTCGTGACGGGCTGGGCTGGAGGCATCGAGTGCCGAATATCGCTCTCCTTACAGTTGTAGCGTGCTTTTAAATGTATGTATTTAACATTCTCTTCGTATTATAGATATATGTATATATACATTTTTTAATTAGAAGAGGACAGGAAGCCACTTTAACAGTCTTTTTGCCTTTGTAATGCAAAGCCCGTTGTTGTTTCAATTACATTAATAAAAAACATATTTTCTCTGTAAACCGTATTTTCAATTGCAAGTCTGGCGAGACCGGGATGTCTGCTCCCTTGTATTTACAAATATCTCTCGCTTTGCCATGTTTGCGTTTTCAAGTTCGTTCAAGTATAGCCTTCCAGTAACAAGAATATAACTTAATGCTATTTGTATGATTTATATCCACAATGTTAAATACATAGACTTCACCGTCATCTTCATTAATCTTAATTACAATCTCTCACTGTTTATCAATGCGCATTATATTTATAATAATTACATAATTACCAATTGTGATTACGTCCAGGGTTTTTTGTTCGTTGAAATCGCGGCGTGGGGTGTGCGGAGTGGGTTTAATGGCAGCCCATGGTGTAGTGTCGACGCCATGTCTGCTTGCCGCGGTTCAACGACCTCTCCTTGCCTACTCGATACATTCGTTTTGTTCGACACTTTGTAACTACTATCGGTTATAGTCATTTGCAAGCGTTTTACATCCGTAAATTATGAATTATATTTTTTAAATAATATATCTACATATATTTATTTGACTACCTCGTTAGTCGTGTTGGTTGCAAGCGCGACCGCCGATCGGGAGGTTCTGGGTTCAAATCCCGGTTTGGGCACTACTGGATTTTTCTATTTTAAATTTTCTAATAGCAGCTCGGAGTCTGGAAATGTGCCCGGCGTATGGCAATCAGCTCACCACCTATTCCATAGTGGGACGTAAACGTAACTGCTGAAACATGGGAGTGTACTACATTCCTCTGCCTACCTCTTCGGGGATTACAGGCGTAATGTAACTATTCATTACTTATTTGTCATTGTTGTTTATCTCTTCGGGAAATACAGATTATTTCGTCACGCCAACTCCTGATGGGGTTAGGAGGGCCCAACGAAATAAATAATACGTTTACATTTTTATTATAACGTAGGTTATATTTGTATAATTGGTGATAGTAGTGCGACAAAACGCGTAGCTTTCATAATATATTGTATCGTATGAATTACGTACTAGTTGAGTAAGAACAGGCTCTTCTCACATCAGTACAACAGAAGGCAACTTTTTGTAACGGAATAAGGGTTGTGTAAATAGATTGCTACGTCGTCATTGAAGTTCCTTGTTGAATTAATTCGAAACCGGCGCGTGGACGAAGAGAGTGGGCAATGTAGCGAGCCCGCCAGAGTTGTAACAACAGAGGAATTTGGTACACATTTAGTGCTCCGTGCTGTCTGCCCTGTATCGGTTGGGGCGGGACGGTAGGGCAATAATAGGGATACGTTTTGAAGATTGCAATTTGCGTTACTTTGTTGACAGTTTCGAGTTTTATTTTGAGCGGTTTTAATTTTTTGTAGAGCTTGTTATCTTGTGTATCGATTGATATTCGTCAGATGTACCCCGCCTGCCTCCGTCCGCCTTCGATGTTCACAAGATATCAATATTAATAGACCGGTATTAATGTAAACGAAGTATGAATCACAAAGCCGGTTTGTCGCTGTCGTTTATATAACGCTGACATCATAATGGACCTTGTTATGATGCAGGCAATTTTTTTGTGTCATTCATAAAATGATATCTTATAAATACTACATAATTAAAGCATAAACCGTATATGTATGATTTCGTGTGACATATATTTTAAGAATGATAAAAAACTTGATGTACCTACTTTAATATACGTATACATGTACTCTATGTACGCACACATAATGCATATTACATTTAACACAGATTTGATGTTAAATTACTTTTTAACAACGTTAACGTGTTCCTGTGGTTTTATTTAAGTTTTCAGTAATTTAATTTTTTTTCCGTTTTGTTTCTTCAAAGGAGTAGTGTTAAAATGGAAACACCGAAAGAATTAAGTAAAGTTATTATTGTTGTTTTAGTTGTACGTTCACACGATATAAAAACTTTGATTTCCAAAAAAGAGCCAAATTGTTTCATCAAAATTGCCGTATCTTGAGATTTTCTCAACGAGATATCTGTGCTATTGTCGTGGTTCCGTTTTGATATTTTCGAGAAAGACAAAAAATTAACAAGTAAATCAGAGTTTACGAGTATACATACAATAAAATAAAATGAATAATTTTTATGCAAATGAGTCTGTCGTTAAATCTTAACGTGCTGACGACATACTATTATTAAATTTAAAGATGAGTCATCTCGCATCGTGGCCGGAATCATTTTGTGTGAACAATCTACTACCTACATATTTGTATCCCCCCAGGGTTGATTAGTAGAAAATGTCATTCGAAATGAAGTCCGCCTTTTGTTAACATTAACGAAGGATGAAGTCAATTCGATTTCTGAGTCGTGAGAAGTATTATTTTGTTATTCGAACTTAAAATTCTCAGTAGTAGCAAGCAATTTGGAATAGTTCCCGGTACACCGGCGTACGCTATACCTACGTAGCTATAGACTCACTCCCTATTATTTGGTGAGACGACGTATATTAATGATAAAACGTGGGATTGCTATACTTCTCTGTCTACTCCTGCGAAGAAATACAGGCGTGATGTTTTAACAGATTAGAGAGTTGAGTCCAAGTGAGCAGTTTGAGGGGTCCATTACAACTGACAGTTAACGAGACCTTCAGTATGAGTGGGCGTATTGTGAAATGTTGCCGTAACCGAAGCCGACGCGATGTAACTTAAGCGATGCTTTGTAATAGTAAATTGATATCCCACAGTTGCATTTATGGAAATGTATTGGTCTATCGTTGTGTGAAGATTTCGCGCGCCGTCGATCAACAGCCGAGAGCTGGGACACGTCTGGGACATTCCTAGATGCTGATGATGATGATGATGATTGTAACGGTAACGATGATGATGATGTGGAAGAGAAACATGAGGTCGATGACGATAAGCACAAGTAAATTATATCAAATCGGTTGACTCAAAAGTTGTCTGTGAACCAATAGTCCTAGCTTAGTTAAGTAGTATTAATTATTCGCAACTCAAAGCGCCTCTTTTAAACGCCTTCTTTATATGTAACATCTTCAATGTACCGCAATCATTCACACAGCCCCGCGGTCGCAATACGTCTTCATTACGAAACTTCTATTAGAACGATTAACGCGTCGGGCATACGGCATACGAGTACATATAACTCGCGAAATTCAACTAAGCACCTCGCTGTGATGACATAATCGAGGTAGTGACGCGTGAAAGCGGGAGCGGTAAGCATTAGTAAGCGGAGTGAGATGGCGGGAGAGAAACCTCGTTCCTCGTAATCGTCAAGTTGATTTCTGCGTGTTGTTCACGTACTTGTGGACGGCTATCGGGGACACTTAGCGACCCGACCGCCTAGCACAATTAACGCTGACTACTTGAGTGATTACAGCGGCGGCGCGAGAAACATGCCATAATATGTACGTACATATAAGAACGAGAAGTGAAATTAGTGATGAATGCAGAAGAAGCATGCCTGGTCCACGAGAATCGAGATATTTGACACTCGGTGGTCTCTGAATACACCATAAGAGACCACTGGCTCTATGATACGTTAGCCATCACATAAGGCTTCCTACTCGCGCACTTAGGCAGAGCGATAGATTATAGCCTTAACCTTTCTTATTCTGAGTTGAACGGAACGGAAACATCCGTTTTCAGCCGTGGAACGATAAACGGGTGGATGCTGTTAAATAATAATATGAAATTAGTATAGTTTGAAGGATCTATTCGATCCTCAACCTTCATGTTCAGCGTGGGGATTAAGGGCATATCCCCTTAGGGAAGGCCTATGTTCAACAGTGGACTGCAAAATGTTGATTATGATGATCCTTTGGATTTGCTTGTCAGTCAGTGCCCTCGGCCCTCGGATAGTTCAACGAATTGTGTTGAATGGAAAAGTGTTGTACAAGGTTCAAAGCATGGGTGACGCTTTTCATTTTTCTGAAAGTAGTTTGTTACCAATCACCTAACAAGCTTGCCAGTGTATAATTATGTATATGTATATGCTATACATAGAAAAATTCCAACATCGCTGACCTCAAGTATTTCCAATGTGGATTGTATATTTAGTTTCGTTAACATGTGCATTTTTATTATAGGTCAATTATTCTAAATTGTGATTGTTGTACGTACCGTAGCGACATCTATCGGCGCACTGTGTATCATTTCACAAAAGCTCGCTCGAAATGAACTCTAATGTAAGCTGAAACGTTTTGTTAACTACAAATTCGGAATGACATCATCAGTTATTGTTGTTTTCATTTACAAAAAACAAAAAAAACGCTTATAGTATACGATAGCCTTTGATAGCTTTGAATTAAATCTTCGCAAATTAAAGATTACTATCATGTATAGAACCATTAGATATACTTAAAGTAATGAAGATGATTGTTACCAGTTAAACTCTGTACAGGTTTTAATTTAAAAAGCCAATTAAAAAAGTAACATCACGCCTGTGACTCCCGAAGAGATGGGCAGAAGAGAGTATTTATTCTCACTTTTCACCAGTTACGTTTACGTCCCAATATAGAATAGGCGATGACAAAAGCTGTTTAAGATTTTCGAGATTTAAGGCAAGGTCCAGTATGTAGTTTCTTATTAACTCTGCAAGTGATAATTACGGGGTAGTCTCTTCATGTATGTACGGAGGTACGCCGGTTTTGGAGGCTATAGACTCCGCCATCAGACGATACGAACTTACAAGTGATACTTCGAACGATTTCTTGGAATGTAACAATATACAATTGTGGACAATGCAAAGCAATCAGTTTAGGTGCGGTGATAAGACTCTCGAAGAACCAACCTATTATCTTATCGGTGCTCTGACGTCATTAATAACAAAAATATGAACGTCCCACTTGCGTACGTTTCCGTCTGGCCGTAACATGCAACGGTCCGGTTGTAAAAATAAAGCAACATTTTGTTACGTTCATAGTACAGACTACTTCGTTTATTTTTAATTCGCTCGGGTCAAAATACAAGGTAAACATGTGTATACAAATTTCTCTGGCGATAACAATTGTATTGTTATAATTTGATTTTATGTGTTACGCATAAATTACCCGCTACGTTATATTATCTGTACAAATGTGTCACGTACGAGGGGTGATCAAAAAGTAATGAGAAACGGGTATTTCCAGTGCACCTAATAATAATAATATTTTTTTTTCTAATAGATTAGTCATCCACTAGGTCAGGTACAAAGTTTCATATAAATAGGGCACGATTCCTAGGAGCT
>DWTO01003141.1:0-12947 GCA_018244755.1 Jemadia pseudognetus | reverse complement strand
CTGAAATTCAATCCGTATACGAATAAGCTACAGGTATTTTATTATTCTATCGTCACGCCAGATACCGTACAGGGTAGGCATAAAAACACAGTGTCCAATATCTATCCTTACAGACCTGTCGTTCTTTTTCTACATTCATAACTTTTTTCACAAACGCACGCCGTTTTCGAAGTATTTAAGCCATTAAATAATAAGCATTAAAATGTAAATATTGTTGATCATTTCACGAAAGCACGACGGGAGTACTAAACGAACAAGCGCATAGTAATGGAAATTGATTTAATGCAGTCTCATCGTGACTCGCAACAATTATAATTGCATAAACGTAATTGTAGACTATATTATGTAGCGGTGGAAACTCGTTCAACATGATCCGAAGCGAGACGACGGCGCGGTACGTACTACGTCGTAACGCGTTTAATGACGTAAAGACATTCGAAGACCAACGCACGTCGGTTATATGTAAGCGCCTAGAACATTCCAGATAGATATTTGAATGATCCCAATAACGACCGTTATCAATAGTACGGGAGGTCTATGTCTCTAGACTACACTGAGGCATGGTCATGATGAAGGATACTCAAAGGAAACAATCGAATGCGGACGACATCTTACCGTAATATATGTAGGTTATACGTATGTTAAGAACATATTTTACCTACAGTTGATAATAAGACATATGATATACCCGAGGCAATTAAAAAATGATATACATTCTTCGTTACTACACGCAAAATGATTGGGATGAAATCGTAAAGAATTATTGTAATTCCATAATTAAATTCACCATCACTGATCTAACATTCCTAAAGAGCGTGTGTATCTACAGTGCATTCGTTTATGTGTTCGTTTCCATTAATGTGCGTTTGAGATGCAAGTTTATTATAAGGGAATATTTATGAGGTAATATTAATGGCTAATAGCGGTTTCACGTTACTATTATAATTGTACTATTAATTGTAAATTAATGATATTATACGAGTACTGTTAACGACTAATTATAATAACTCTAATAATTATTAGGTAATACTAACGGGTATTTCCAACATTTATTTATTTATTTAGAAAATCCTACAATATTTCAAAAAACATCCTATTGGTGATAGCGGAATAGAATGGACATATTTAAACTATGTATAAAACCTTTATATATATATTTTCTATAGTAAATTATTCGCATCAGCTCTCTGTTCTTACAGTCCTGCTTGAATTCCGTTGCAATTGTGAATGGACGGTGGTACTGCTTGTTCGTTTGTAACTAACTCTGTTTACATAAATCACTAGATATATCATATAGAAGAGCCTTGGGTATGCCAAAGTGAATACGGAACTACACACACTTAATCTCCAACGGAATCTCATATCACGACAAAGTTGAAACGTTTAAGTTCCCCTTAAAACATAGTAAAGAATACTACAGCACCTTATTTGGAGGATTTTAACGTCGCGATGAGTACGTGACCTGAGTGTGGCAGTAATTTCATTTACTTATGGCTACGATGAAGAACAAGGACCAGTTTGTTTTGAACGAAAGTACAATGGTACGGTTTCATTTGTTCTGGCGTTAAGACGAGGAAATAATTTATTATTATTATATTCTTGTTAGGCTTGCTTGTTAGCAGTAGGAAGAGAGAAGTGAGTGACATACAACTCCTCCTCCATCTTTGCAGGTCTGACCTGCAATAGTTAGTACTATAACTGGTCTAGATGGTGTCGCAAATGAGGCAGAACCATAAACAAATTCTGGAGAATGAACGTGTTGGTCATAAGAGCGACGCATTTTAGTAATTACGTTGATTTAAGGATAAATGTGTAACTTATGCCAGAAACAAAATCAAAATTATATTATTGCAGTATTACACAAATCTTAAAACTAGCTGGTCTATTCATTATATATAACATAGTCGTATCGTAGTGCAGAGACCAAAATTGGGCGCGGTTAAGTGTGTATAATATCGTATGTACGAGTATATTCGTTGCAGCTTCTTGTGATCTAAATGCGGCAATTTAAAACGTGTCTTAGCGATATATATGTAGATGCGATGTGGTTTCGTTGTGGCTGTTATTTGCAGTGACAGATCTATTCGACAGTGAGGCGAATTTCGTAGAGTCTTCGGCTTTAAGTTGTGTTTGCTGGTTGGCTGGCGCTGATCGTTGCTTTGTGGTTGCGATGTGTGACTATACGGCAAAATGATGTCAATATAGATAGCATTATTAATTTTCAAATAAATTTGCGTTAGGTGTGCTTATGATAATGTTAATAAGTGCTTCAAAGCAAACAACACAGAAGAAATGACGTAAAATAGTATTTCTTAGTAAAAGTAATTGCCAAATACAGAAACGAATATACGTATAGAAGGAAAATAATAGCATTAATTGCAATAGTTTCACAGTTTTTACAAAGAAACGCTGCATTATCTAATCGGTTGCGACTGTTGCGAGTACTCACATAAAGATAATGATAACAGTAATCCATTTACCTACATTTTTAAACGAACAATGCAAATAGAGTATTGCGTTCTTAAATAAACAGTAGGTGTAACAAACATAAATATTCAGGGCATTTCCACACACGTCGTCTGATTACAGAGTTAGTTTGAAGAGAGCCTGTTTTACAGTAACCAGAAGGCTGTTAATCTAGATTTTTTTATAAAAATGTATTTATATACATTTTGTACGTCCAGATACAGCAAATTATTGTGTTTATCACATTAATATTGATCGCTGGTGGAAATCGGCCCCCGGCTCAGCGGGTCAGCTGCAGCAGGACCGGTCACCACTAAATACATTTTGAATACAATTACTAACTTTTTAACGAACATCGAGGCAATGCAGAAAGTAAGTGAGAACGCGGTGTAGTGTAAAAAGCGTGAGGCCTGTCGTCAATCAAGACGGAGCTCGTGGGTTATTGAACTTGACCGTGATCCAGTCGAGTCGATTTCCATTGATTGATATACTTGCATATTGCGCGCACTGATTGAATGCTGAGCCTCGAGCGTTGAGCCGCGGTGAATGCGAATGAAATATATCTATTGTGTTCCTTTCGATTGCTTTTTAATTCTTACATTTATTGTCTTGTTTATCGGTCGGTTTATATCTTTGGGTTTTGTACGGCATCTTCGACTATCTTTTCCTGTTTGCTAAATAACCTTTTATTTTTCTAATGCTTGTTCTAAATACGCATGTATTTGCAGGTAATTGTTATTATTATATTGTCAAATTACGTCGTCTACGGGTTTGGCAGAGAGCACCGTGTGTAGAAGAACTCTTCAATGATATAGATACTTACGAGCTCGATTCTCTATGCCTACTTATATATATATATATATATATATATATATGAGGTTATCATAAAATGAAATTGGACAGCTGAAGCTTCCGGTTTTACTATTGTATTTTGAACTTATTGTGCTATTTAGTCAAAATATAGTAGGTACTACATAATGACATCATTGAGTACATAATCAAGAAATAGTTTAGCACCTATTTAATTCGTGAGAGGCAGTTGTGGACGCAGTGGTAACAGTTAGAAGATTAATGGCGCACACAAAGTGAGAAAGCTCGAGTTCAAACGTTCATCTCATCGACGTGATCGATAGGACGGAGCACGCCAGTCGATCTCCTTGGCCCACGCATCTCACAGTTTATATTTCGGAACGTGCTTTCGAAATAATAGGGTTACCTTTCACCGTTTTTACGACTGTAAGATTTATACCTCAACACCTTGATTCTATTTTGAAAAGTTAGATAAGTCCATTTAGATTCTTAGATCTGGTTCATGATCATCATTATTATCAGAGCTATCACGTTTTCATTCCATGTGTTATTAATAATATCTATATTATATCCATGTAAGTTGTTGATGACGATGATTTTATGAAGCTTGTTGAAATTCTTATCATTACACAACAATTTTATAGTTTTTTACATAACAAATGCTTTTTTTATATTACTCGTAAATTACTGTTGTAAATGTATAACGAAGGAATAAAAAAAAGAACAGGGAAATAAGAAAAATGACTAAGAAATCATGTACGTCCCGGAACGCAGTACGTGTATCACAGTCGCCATACAAATGGAAAGTTACGAATGCAAGTATGCAAGCTATCAATGCAGTTCTTTATATAAAAGAATGGACAGGAACTTTCCCGGTATTCAGCAGTGTTCGCGTCGAGTTCTGTAACGAAGGCCAAGGTGTCAAGTGTCGGCGCCACAAAGCGGTGCATCTCTGGTGTTGGATGTTTGCTTTCACTGACTGTGAATACTGGATACATTACACCCACGTCCAGGATGATAAACTAACCCGGCCGATGCGTATGCCTTCAACGTGGGAGTCTTGCGGAACCTTCATCTAGAGACAATAGCTACGCAACTGGATAAGGTTTGAACTCGTTGTTAAATCTTACCAACGATTATGATTCATGGGGAACGTGATTATTATGTTTATATAATATCATACATTTTGTGGTTTTCTAATAATTGAGGTGAATTTTTTTTGGATAATATTACTGGAATAAAAAAGTAAACGTAATTGGTGAAACGTGGTACTACACTCCTCTGCCAACCACTTCGCGGCTTAAAGACGTGATGTTATGTTACGTAAAAAAAAATATACTTGCATTGCTGAATTTAAAACTCCGCGAACCTGCTGTGGATACCTTGGTAATCCATGGTGTTCCATATCGAGACTAATGTTGAATTGCAGAACAACGAATTGATAACATACATGACGATGAAAAAGAATATTGTGGAACACAAGTAACAATATTAGATGTTATGTTTATAACAATTATAAAACGAGCAAGCGAGTTGCAAATGGTCTCATACCGTTGCTATGCCAACACGTGTGGTGGACCGCGGTCGCAGGGTGTGTTGTTTATATTCCAAGGGCCCTCCCCCACTCCTCCCACAGCCCATTGTACGTGATCAAACCTTATTTACATCACAATAACTCAACTTTGGCTTAGCGCCATATTTCCAGAGCTGCAGGATATTTTCGGTGCTCCACATATACGACGCTTTTGACAAAATCTCGTTTAAAAAGAAATACCTCAAGATCCTTAAAGCTTTAGTACTAGCCACATGTACTCGCATGTGACGTAAATATAACATTAATGCGAGGAATAGGAGGAGGTACTTTCAAAGAGAAATGACTAGATGAAAAGCAGATAGTTACAACATAACATAACATGCAATGCCTAGACAACTAAATTATAATACTTCAAACTTATTCTATAATATCTGAAACACACAAGAGGTCATCCATCAGTTTCAAACGGGCGAGTGGAAAAGCGTCCAGAAAATTGTTATAAATATATTGTTTAAGTAAATATATAAGGATGTTAAAAATTGCTACAAACGGTCATTCATTATTGCGACCACAACAAGCTACTAATATGAATTTTTTTTATCCAATATTTGACCATCCCAGGGTTATAATTTACTTAGTTGTGATTGTAGTAGCAATACGGATATTTTTAAACATTAAGCTTATTTTTTCTAATGATTATGTCATATGTGGAATTTTGGGCGTTACTAATAACTAAGCAAAGATTATTTTACTGATTTTATTGTACTATCTACGTATGTATACTAGATATTTCTAACCATTTAATAACTCCGGATTAAAATATTTATTATTAATTTATGGAAGTCGGGAATTCTGAATGAATTAAGATGTCAATCAAACTCGGTTTTTAATTTCGTGGGCAAGTCACTACGTGTTGCATGATCAAAGCGATTTGGATTTTTTCGAGAGCGTTGGATATAAAAGAATGTAATAAATTATGCATAAAAATTTACATTTAATTATTTTGTATTACATTTAGATGCCCGGAATCGCAGCGAAGATTAATATCCGGGGTCATCATACTTACGATATCCCTGGGAGCAATTCATCAAAAAGGTTTTCGCGGTACTTCTTAAATTAGGACGGCCAAGGGACTGCGATGTTGTCGGGACAGAATCGATGCATTGAGGGAACATAAACCTTATTGCAACCAATGTAATATCTATTACTCAACCAAGATAATATCTAGGCAAAACTCCATAGTTTTTGCTAGAATTGCACGAAAATGTATTGATTCCCATAAAATTTACTGTATTTATGTAAGCTTTAAAATAGAAAAACTCGTACACGATTCTCTTACGTATTCTCCACATCTAAAGTAATTTCTCCCTTATTTTTTGTGAATATTTTGAGAGCACTCAATAATTATTTTTGATTCACTACCACTTATTTACAACATGTAAGTTATATATGGAATGTAATTTAAAACACGCCGAGCTTACCAAATAAATGGTAGAGTTCAACAGTCTTTGACAGGTTCTCTTAAAATGATAATTTCGCCATATTGAGTTTGGACTCGACCTGCCTGCCTTTCTTATCGAAAGTCTTGCATAATTCATCATTTGTTTCGCGAGACAAAAACAGCGTTACACAAAATTGACATACCATTTTTTACTCTGTAGCAAACCGTTATTAAGCAAAATACGCTGGCACTTAGCAAAAACCAAATAAATTTCATACTGGGTTTTCGAACAGTTTGGCTTTGATGATTATATTTTAATGTATTTCCAGCTTATGTAGCTCCAGAAAGAGAAGGGAGTCTTTAGTATAGCCCCTTTAGTGTAGATCCTTTCAGCATACTTGATATGACTTGATTCGATAATATGATGTCCTTTTGGTATTTATGAGGTCTCACAGAAGTCAAAGATGTATTTTTAAATAGGTGAAGCTATTATACAACGGTGCACGCGTCTAAAGTGTATAGAAAAAAAATCAACATTACCTGCTTGTGTAGGAGAACGAATGAAACGAAGTAGAGAGGTGAAGAATATTATGGTTAAACGTAGAAAATTAGAGTAATAAAGACTAAAGACACGTTTCTGGCTCATCTCGCTTAGCGACAGCTAAGATTACAAGAAAACGCGAGCCTACGGCTTTAAAAAGTGAAGTTTGAGTGTAACTACATTTATGATACAATATGTAATTCGAAGTCGGATGTTACAAATCTTTACATGGAAATAACGATAATTTTGCAGAGAAGCGATACAATTGTTTATTTCGTCTCAACATGTGCAACGGTACAATTTACAACCTAACGTACGAGAAATGAAACAATCGTACTGGATTGGCTCGGGCCAATGGATAGCGAGCCTGACTGCAGAGCCATGAGTGGTAGGTTCGATGGCACCGAGTACAAATATTTGTGTGACGAGCATAAATAGGTACGTACTTCTTTTATATCTGGGCGGTATAGAGGAAAATCTATATATATATATATTTAAACATCGTTTATCATCTGTTTGGTGAACATAACGCAGGTTGTGCTCATTTGGACTCAGATGGCCGTGTGTGGAAATATCATAAACATTATTTATAATTACGCCATTAATTTTAAAATATCGATTTACTTTGTGATGTAATGATTCTTTTGTACTTGAATATATCCTTCGATCCTCTCGAACGCTACTTGTGAAATAAATATATTTCATACCGGTTTGATAATGTTAAATTTAACGTGGAAGGACGGATAATAAAAATTAGAAAAAGCGTACTTATGATTCGCGCGTTGCCGGCCAGCGGGCGCGATTACGTGACGACGTATCGAATGTCTGTCGCAACTCGATCAGCCGTCACGAATCGATATCCCTATCTCGTCGCTGTTGACTTAACGATAGTTCCGAAGCATGCATTCGCACGCACTACAAATATATTTATTTTCATAGATACAGCTTACACAGTCACTTGAAAAAATTATGTTAGTAAATCTATTTACCATGATATTATTTACGTTTGTAATATCCTGTTTACATTTTCGTGATAAGATAAATAGTCATTTTAAGTTACTATATAGAATGTAATGAAACCACTAACTATTGAGATCGAATGTATTTTTTTTGATATTTCTTTCAAATAACTTGGGAGATTTCCACGTTTGGTCATTTGAATCCAAAATAGGTATAACGTGTGTTACGATGACCAGACATCAGTGATGATACATATTATATTAGATACATGTAAATCTATACTTATTACCTAGATACTTATTTACGCTCCGACTCAGAACATATATTGCATCAATGGGTTCATAACACCACGCCTGTAATCCTGAAAGAGGTAGGCAGACGAGTGTAGTACGTTTCACCAACTACATTTACGTCCTATAATGGAATGGGTGAGCCTATTGCCATACACCGGGCACAAATTCAGACTTATTACTTCATATATTGAATCAAATATTACACAACCTGGGTTTTAACTGGTGAAACGTGGGAATGTACTATACTCCTCTGTCTACCTCTTCGGGGATTACAGGCGTGATGTTACTTTATGTGTTACTCAACCTGGGATTTAAACTCAGGATCTTTCGATAAGCATTTCGATTCTATTCAGATTCGATTAGGCGCGATTCCAACCACTTAACCGACGAGTAAATCAATGAGTAACGTACATAATGGAAGTATTTTTTTGGGGGAATATAAACAGCTTCAAATCTCCTAACACGTGTTCGATCGTACGTCGCTCTCAGCTCAATGAGCGCGGCACGCAGGTGGCAGGTAACGGTCGCGGCGACGCTCGCGCTAGCCGCGGCTCACGGCGCGGCGGCTCGCCTTGCGAATGCTGTCACCAAATCCACGCCATTGTATGGATTGTACCTACTTTATTTATTTAAAAATTTCATACACCGAAAGAAATCATGAACTTCATCATCATAATCTAATCTTTCATCGTTCCACTGTTGACCAAGGAATAGTACGCCAGTGAAATTTGTACACGAAACTGTGTGCACAGGCATTGATTATCCTCTATTGAGATTTTTTTTCAAGCTAACTCAGAAATGAAAAGGACAATTACATAACAAATTTAATGTATACTTATATCAGATGAGAAAAACTAGAAGAATAAAATAAATATTGTATTATAGACAAATATATAATGCAAATTATAAATAATGTGTATATAATGTATATGGATTTTTTAACAAATCATCTCCCATTTATTAAAAGTCTAAGTCGTAATGGTAGTAAGGCTTAAATTAAGGTTAAGCAAAACGAAATATACTTTGAATTAAATAATTGAATCTAATTGAGAGAACGTTTATCGTTTAACGATGGTTGTTGGCCCAACGTTACGCTCCGCTGATAGGTAGGGTAGGAATGCATAATAATGTGGGCACATTTATTTTAATTTCAAATAAACAGTCCATGTGCCAGTTTGGCACTCCCCACTCCATCGTGCGTGTATGAAGAGATCGATGAATTTAAAAGAAACACGTCAGATCCGTAACGACAGCAATTTTGCCCTCAGTACTCTCTGCTACCCCGTAAGCAGCCAGTCGTGATGATATAATAGTAACGGTAAATAGATAGTTTTTCAAAGAATTTATCAGTGCCAGTGTAAATTAAATGACGAAGATGCATATGTGTCCATTACTTAAATAATTATGTAGGTAATTTATAGTGTTTTAACAAATATAATATTGATAAACAAATTGTAGTTTAGTATCTAAAATATTTAGCACATGTTTACCAAATAGTATTTATCACAAAAGCTATTAGCGTTGGGACACCCTAGCCTCAAATGTGGTCATTTGCTCGCTAACCTACCTCGCCTTTAACGGTGTGGGACATACTCCCGTAGACCGTAGAGACTCGTACTTGCTTGCTCAACTGATTACGGTCTGTCAACAACATATGCGCTCAAAAGTGACACACGATGTTTATCTACTTACAATAAATCTGTCTACGATCGACTGTAAATTTAAACAGTTTTAATTCGTTGCACATGGTTTTATTTATTCGTTAATAACGTTCATGTGTTCGCGGGTTAATAATATTGCTTAATGGCTGGTTACATGCAATAAGGCGAGTTTAAAAAGTCACGATAGTTACCGTGGATCGGCATCCCTCGCCTGTCTGAAATAATAAAACGGTCACGCGAGTTTTAGACAGTCACAATAGGGTAGGTCACCCTTCACGGAGACTCGTTTTATCGCTTTTAACAATTCGGCGTGTAAGCTGCACTGATTGTTGCGCTGCAGCTGCTCGCGGTAAAAGGGATTAACGGCATAAATTAAGTTTTTTATATGTTTGCCGAAGTGAATGTTGTAACTATAAGATTTAGGTGAGCGTCTTATCGGGACGGCGAGCGATGTTCTCGATCCTCGAACGTTTGTAGCAACACCGGTTGTCTTTATGAGGAATTTAAATTATGGTGCGATGGACTTCGTGTCGGGATTACGTAACAATACAGTCAGTATACTACTAACAATGTGCGAACGGTTTGAGAGAAAATGGAGGCGATAAAAAAAATGTGAATGGAGTCGGCCCCGAGTTTCACGCCCATAAACGGTCAATATGCGTTCGAGGTTAAAATCGTCTGCCGAAACCAGTAACGGCAAGCCAGCCGCACGGTGACAAGGTTCGTTCACCGCGAGCTACCGGCGCGACTACCACGCGTAAATCATCAGCATTCTGCTAACGATGACATAATAAGGTTGCACTCGGTGAATAACAATATTCACCTGAGTAAGAACCACGTGCTTCTAGTCAAAACAAATTAAGACACACTGCTCAAGAGACTTAAACATATACATGTACACAGTGTCAGGACTTTAGGGATAAATTAAGATTTCTGTATTATGTAAAATGCAAAATCAGAGATCCGATTTTATATCGAGTGAATTTACATGAGGTTTAATTTAACAATTCAACCAACAGCAATATGTACATTGATACGTGTACAGATATATATACCGCAACCACATCATCTACACTGAATGTAATTTGCGTTAATGCTGCGATATTTCATCGGAGTGCGCAGTCATTGCGTATACAGCTTTATACATACATACATGTAATTTAATCAACATTTTGAGTGACACGCTTAATATTGGAACGCTTGTCGAGAAGCATAATGTCGCATCAAATTTTACAAGTACGTTATAAATTACCGCGGTGTGAGAGCTGAGGGGTTCCGTGAATAACCAGCGATCGTAACAGGCAGGTGTGGGTCTACTTTGAATACTTCCACGGCACCGCCATACTATTTTTCCCGTTCAACGGATATCAGGAACAATGAGTGTACATTGTGCCCTAAGTCAACCGCTCACTCTATTTTTTACGCTCAGTTTGAACTATGTCCGTTACTACTTGTTAAATTCATTTTTAACCATTCATTGAAGTCTTTACCATGTAAGAAAACACTAATATTTTTTTACTGTTAAACGCTTCCTGGAAATTTTTCATTTTTATGTATTATTTATTAAATATTATGTACCGGCTTAACTCAATTACGTTTTTTCAAGACAGCGCGTCTAGTTTCGGATTTGGCTGAGATTCTCCTTCATAATCTCCCGACTGCAGCGAGGTAGCGGAGAGTCTCCAAGAGAACGACAACAATAAACATAAGTACGCGAGTTCAACCGGTACATATTTAATCTCTACCACACTTTGAAATATTGTTTTGCATATAATAAAATATGTAACAAAACGTAACATCACGCTTGTTATTCCCTAAGAGGTAGCGAGAAAATCACAACACGATCAATGAGGCAGATATCATAAAATATGTACTCGCGTAATATATTATACATAATACAGTTTCGTCCTGCCACGCCTCGTGTACAACAGTCGAGAATAAATAAATCTTCATTATTTTGAAAAAAGACGCCGCGAGGGTCATCCGTCGTAAGTAACCCGTCTTCAGCGTACGCGCTATTAGTTGGCGAGCGTCACAAGAGAGAACAACACTCTTATCTAAATCATACGTTACCGTCGGACGTTTTACCTTTATTTTATACCGTCTCTACTCAAACATATGACTCATGTTTATCGTTAGGGACATATTGATGTTCCGAGTCAACATGCAGGTGCAATTATGGCATTTATTTTTCATTCCAGTTCTAGCCGTTTAAAGGTGTCGTTTCTATACAATTTGAAATCGATTGCTGACGCGATTTGAACGTGAAACGTTGGTCAAATTAATTTTATTCAATATAGCCACATGTTTTGTGAACTACAAAATACTCGAAGATGTGGCTATTATACCTACTATGCTAAAAACACGAGAGGTTTTTGTGAGTCATGGTATATAATGAACTTTGTGAAACAATGCTACCAAAAGTTTAATTGTTGCACAAATCTCCATGCTCACCCTTTTGACCTTTCTATTGAATACAATTCGCCTTGGAGTCGGTTCTTCATGTTCTTAAGATAAATTGAAATGAGTTGGTACTTTTAAAGATACATGTTACAATATTCTGTTTAAGATATGTATTACAGCCTAAGATGCCTTTATAATAAAGCATACATTTACTGATAAAAAAAAATGTAGGGTTTATGTTATCTATGCTCGTCAATAGCAACGGGAAAAATGAAAATGAAAAAATTGAACAAAAAGTACTAAAATGAAGAAATATCGATTTTTACTTACTTGATTTGCTTTTAGATCGGCTTCAAGAACAGTCGAAGCTAGAATTAATAGAAAAATTAACAATAAATGCCGCAAATTTCTAGTTGTAATAATACTGCCATGGACTCATTGATAAGTCGATAAGCTTCTGAAAAATTCATGTCAGCTCGGACGTACGACGCAAAACTAATTAACGACGTTCGGCGTGTCTGAGTATCACGAATTGGAAAATGGAATAACAGTTACGGGTGTGTTTGTATAGAAGTTACAATCGTATTCACGAATTATCAAACGATAGGTAGGGACTGAGTGATATAGAAGTCAGAAAACTTTGGAATCGGGGTGCGTATATTAAAAGAACGAATGATTTAGAAAAACCAAAACTGGTCTGTAATAATAATAAAAAAATACCTTGTCGTTACGTAGAAAGTAATTTTATACCTTGATCGGCGTGTACGAGTAATATGGCGTTGTAAGAACTGTCATTTCTATTTCATTTATTTTAAGTTGTTAATAAACAGATTATTGT
>DWTO01003140.1:0-12947 GCA_018244755.1 Jemadia pseudognetus | reverse complement strand
CGACCCGGGAATCGAACCCGGGACCTCCCGATCGTCAGTCGCACTTGCAACCAACACGACCAACGAGGCAGCCAATAGATATATAGAATATATAGAAACTGCGTGAATATTACCAACACCCCCACTCCTGGGGTCCTTTAAGAAATGGACACTAACTAATCAATAGTGTTATTAACAAGTGTTATTAACCTAGCAGCTATAACTCACATTGAGATACAGTCCCATTCTTAATCGATGGTAGTCTAAAAGCGGCAGCAGCTTTCACGGTATTTCTTTAAAAAAATTAGGTAAAGGGTGTTCAAAATATGATTGTGCACAAATACAAAATGTTGATAGCTTAAGTGCAAAGCACTGTGATATTTATTTTCGCGCGTATTTATGTCTAACAGCGTGTGGGCGAAAGACGAGAGATAAAAAACGTATATAATAATAATATATACGAACCGCTTTGCATATGTCAGCTTAACGCGACTGGAATTTAATATGAAGCTTCTATAAACAGTCAGTACATTTAACAACGACGTGTTATTTGTGTTACGATGTGCACGAATATATTTCGTAACGCCAAATTTCGGTAGAGCGTATATTTAGATTAAATAAGTAATTGCTCGATCCGCGCAGACATTACTTGTATAGAAGATACATAGATAATGGTACAAACCGCAAACTCAGTGAATAAGTAGGTATATTTATCTGCACGTCTCTGTCAAACACAAATTAAAAATAGACATATGTGCTTCGATAGTATTGTAAATAAAATATTAGATCTAGTTTCCAATTTGTATTCTTGAGATTATTCGTAATAGTCTGTTAATGTATTTCAAATATGTACATAGATCGCCTTTTTTATTTACTCTCTAAGAGAGTAAAAAATGCAATCATTAAAGCAAGCGCATAATTTTATTTCATTATTCATATGAACACTCGACACCGCTGTCCACAGATTTTTAAATCTACCATTACAATAATATCAACTGCTTTATATACGTCGCGTTGTTAAATCTAAGGATGTGTTTAGAAATAATATATGATGTATGGTCATTATGTAACGTACCGGCTTAAATCAAGTATGTTTTTTTGGGATAGAGGACAGGGATAGGAATGGATTTCGGGATATTCCAAAATAACATGCGTGAGCTAAGCCGGTATATTGGAGCATGTACCCGATTATATACATACATAAATAAAAATATTTGTTAGCAATCTGGCTACTGTAGTACAAGATCTGTGTATTCAGGTATTAGACAGTTGAATGTCAGTTGTTCCAAGACATTATTAATGCTGTCGTAACTTCGCAAAAGAAGTATACTTTGTATATGAAGACGTAACCAAATTCTGTCCGTATTGGTATCGTGGAATTGACAAATATTACTTACACATGCTAACTGACGATGTCCTGTGTATCTATAATCGCCTAATTTTTGATTTCTTACTGAAGTGTTAACAGCATAATAGTAAGGTACTTGATCTAAGAACGTCATTGTTTACGCCACTCACTTTATTTTGAGAATTAAATAAGTTACGTGTTAAATTCCAATTAAGAATTTTAGGTTATTAGTGACACACCCAATTTACGAAGATTAATGAAAATAACATTAACGGGAAACATTTAAATGGTAAGCACGATTTGAAAAGGACTTTTATTCATCGCAACCGGAATTTCCTACGATACTGTATGAGCAAAATTCAAAACTACTGCAGCACGTTCTAAAGTCATACGATGGCATACACGTTTGCGTGTGTGCATAAAGGCATGCACCTTTATACGCATACGTTTCTATGTGTGTGTTAACGTCGTTTCCTTTCATAAGAAACTCTCCCTGTAAGTTTGCAAAGACCTATTAAGCTGGCGCGTCCCTTGTAAACGTCAATTTTCATGAGAAATGTATTACACTATCTACTATTCCATTTACATAAAATATCAGTATTATATGCTCATCATAACATAATGAAATAACAATTATTTCCTGTGTGAAATTCATGTGAGAATGTAGCTGTATACATACGTATATATAAATATTTAATTAAATAGCTAGTGCTTTTTTAAAATTAATATTCGTATTATAAACACGTAAGGAAATACATTAAACAAGTAATAATATATTATATCGATAACATCCCGGTTCCGGTTCCGGTTCCCATTCAGTAACAAACGTTGACCTACCTATTAGATATAAATGGATGGAAATGGTCATTGCATAGCATTTACATTTTCCTTCCTTTCCTTAGCTATCTGAACTGTACATTAAGAGAATCTTAAGTACTTTCAAGGGCATAAGTCCCTAGTGGTGCTTATACATTTTAAATCACTCAAGATTAAGTCAACCCCTGCGGTTTCGCTCTCTCTAAATACCTTTTGTTATTTTCCGTTAGCAATTCCTGAAACATACACACTATGTATACAATGTTTTATTGCACTTTGTACAAGTACAATATGTGAGATAAATTGTGTTTAGCTGAAATGAAACTACGCAACATCTCATCTGCTATCCCCGAAGAGGTAGGCAAATTAATGCAGTCACTTCCACGTTTCGCCATTTAAATTACTCGTAGGTATATATCGTGTCCACAGAATAGAGAATAGGCAGGGTTATTCCTATAGACTTATTCTATACAAGCTTATTCCTATAGACTGGGCACAAATCCACCCTGCAACCTACTATCAGATATTTCCATTTGTAGCAAAGTCACTAGTTACAGATGCGGGATTGAACCCAGGATTTCTCGATTAGCAATTGCATTCGCAATTACAGCCAACGAGCCATTCGAAACCAATTTCAGCATAATTATTCAAATTATCTATAATTTCTATTTTATTTACTATATTTTAATAGCATAGCATTAGCGTTCAGTATGTTAAACAATAAATACAAAAAGATGTTGTGATATGACTGTTATAATATCAACACATGGGCGCCAAATTGGAATTTATAAAGACATCCAATAATCAGCCCCGTGAAGTCACTGTGAGACAGTCAGGCCTGACCTTGTCGTATCGACTGTTAACCCCACTTCCTGATCACGATCCTGTTCGCTGCAATTAAAATTAAACCCACTTTAGTTCAGATAAAGTTTAAATTAATTCGCAATATAGCTCTTTGCATATCGAACGACGCTCTTTGATGACAACACTTGGAACAATGTTTAATGGATGGTAAGTAATATCATTTTAACAAGTCACTTTATTCGACAGCGGATACCAGTTCGAAAGTTTTCAGTACCTACTTAACTATACTTTTGAACTACAATGCCGTTGTTCTAACGGTTATATACACGTTAACTTCCCACGTTAACACGTTAAACGTCTCTGCCTGCCTCTTTGGGGATTACAAGCGTGACATTACGTTTTACAACCGTTTCATTATAGATGAAGTTTTAAGTTTTAAGTGGTATTCTGAGATTGAGCGCATGAACGTAACCAATCAATGTTTTATTTTATTAAGGTATCGGGTTCGTCCGCGTCAGAGCGGAGTACGTTAGTGACAGGGCGGAGTACGTCAGTGACAGGGCGGAGTATGTCAGTGTCATAGAGGAGTCCAAATATATTTCCCGTACCCATGCCGAGATAGTGTTCGTCATTAGAGGCGAATAATCCGATTGCGGTATGGTGGAGTCTGCCTAGGCACAGCTATATCCCCTGGCCGTCCTTGGACAGCAGCGTAGGCGGTGGGAGAAGGCGTGTTCTACGATTTTGGACATAATCCCTCAGGGTAAGCCTGTGTCGGACAATGGACTAAAATAGGCTGATGATGATGAGGTATTACTTACAAACATTGCATTTAACTATGCCTGACACTCCTCTGTGCGTGTAATATTTTTAAAAAGGTTTACAGAATACGAGGAGGTCTTCTTGTATTTATATAGAGAAATCATAAAGTACTATGAAATATAAATACTTTTTGTAGCAAAATATAATGTAGGTAAATAATTAGTATTTTCTTCGTAATATTATTATAGCTAGACTACTATAACTACTAGCGGAAGAAACCTTATAAATACTAAAGACGACCGCACGGATGAAATAAATGCCCACCCCTAGAAGGTTTTACTCGCAGTGGCATAACCTTAGTGCATAGGTCAAGTGTGTGATAATTAGATAAAAATGTAGTCTAGCTATAGTAGTCAGGATGGACATTCGAACATATTCAGATCTAAGCACAACAACTTATTAATAATAAATTTATTTAATTAACAATTTATTAATAATAAATTGTGGGCATATCTATACAGACATCAAGAATGGAGGGCCGTGTATGTACCTGTGTGAGCCTTTTGGCTTAGAAATAGATAGAAATAGATCAGCTCTCCTATGGTATATGGGACGTATTTCGGGTACGGGAAACCTTTAAAAAGCCGTATGTGCTTTAACATTAAATATCACTTGCTATAAAGTTGAAGCAAAATATCACAAGGACATTACGTGATTGAGCTTATTTTATAACGTTTTAAAAGTTGTATTATGTCAGTCAGTCGGAAGGTAGCCCACGCAATAGGTTAGTTTTCGCTCTTCCCCGGCCTCTTCCAAGGTATTCAAGACTAATGTAGGCACTTATGAAGTGCATAACCATACAAATATACCAAAAGCTGTTTTTGAAAACATTACACATCGAAAATATTCGTAGAAGAACATGTGTAATCCATAAGTGGGCAGTCATGGATCTTCAGTAAAACAATCATGCAGGTTGCGCATGGTATTGAAGTGCCACCATGCCAATGCACTGCTGACTCAATCAACTCTTCTTATACATATATACACGTTAATATAGATACTGCTTAGAAGCTTGAAAGCATGATTTGATAAAGAGTAGAATAGGTGGTTGGCAGCGCTTGAATACCTACGAAGAACTGAAGATCAAGCTCCGTGGCGTGCTATTGCATAGGCCCATGTCCAATTGTCCAGCTGTGAACGGAAATCGGTTGATGATGAAGGGTAAAGACATTGTTAAGCCCAATGTTGCTCTTATAAATTGTATAATACAATATACGCTTACGCCGTGAAGTCATGATATGGTTGAAAAACATGATAGCGTGTTCCTTATCGGCGTTGGTAATGCATGCAATGTAACATGACCAGTTATAGTCATTTATTGAAACATTGTTGCCTCTCGTATTCCATTAATTTTCATTAACGCCCGCCGATGCAATGATTGGAATTTCATTACGCAATATGATCTTTCAATTGTTTATTTATATCATGTTGCAATGTATACTATGAGAATATTTTACGAATTGGGTCAAAGAGTTGAAATGTTATTGGAAATAACCTTTGAACGTGTCCAACTGTTTTGTATTAATTGGTACCGTACGTTTTATAAATTGAACGTAACGTGACATATTACGTTCAATGAAATTTACGTAATATGATACAAAACATAAAACGCACACATGTAGCGTAACAGACATACACTCACAAAAATAAAAGTAAACCAGTGTCAAACACAAGTCTTATGTAAAATACAATAATACAAACGTAACTACATAGACGAGATAGAGACTTCTCGTAATCATTATTACATTTTTCGATTTTTATTGAATTCCACATAGCGATATGTTATCAATTTCGGTTGCGAAACTTATTGTTTATACACCCACATCGTCAAACGATAACAAACTAAGTCGATATTCAAACAGAGGAATATCTTAACAAGAAACTTGTTATCGTACGCCGTCGCTAAATATCTTGTAGCACGCATACTTAAGGAACTTAAGTGGAATGTTAATATCCACGCTGGGCCTCGCCATAATTTGTTGCTACAATAACTGTTATCACGCCCTCGTGCCCTTCTACCTACTTGTGACGTCACTGATAATTTCAAACTTTTTTTGAACACATTCAAGCTCAATGTACAATGTGCTTAATTTCCTTGTTCACGCTTTTTTTTTCCTGTTTGTCGCTGTGATTTTTACAAATATAGGTAGATACCTACCTATTGTTAAGAGACGTAAAATACTTATCATTTAAGTAGTAACTTAAATTATTAAGTAATTTACGGTAACTAGGCAACTTGTAAACTTTGAATTTCTTAAATGATAAGTATTTTTACGTCTCTTAACAATAGGTACCTATTCGCGAAAAAATTACGAGTAATAATATTTATTACACAATCTACATAGAGTACAGATGTATCGAAACCAAGAATAGCATGAATGCTTAAAAACGTCAACACTAAGTTTTGTTGGGACCCTTTCGAGTGCTCGAACGAGATCGACCGAAGATTATGTAAATTGGATGTGATTCGGTACACTTATCTGGTGTCAAAGTTGCTTTACATTCTTATCTTTTATGTGAACATTTCAGTGATCCTTACCAATATTTCACATAAGTTTACTACTAATCTACATTGATTTTACACAGTTGATAAAATAATTAGTCAAAGCAACAAGAAAGCGTATGATAAATTTATTGATTCCATGAAGCAACTGTTTTTAAAATATGTAGGTAATTTGTGTTTTGGTCTGAATGCTATGGTTGCCAGTCCCTATGTAGGTCTATATTATGAAATAAACATATGCCTATTACTTTTAAAAGCAAATAAAAATTATGATATAGGTCTTTGATACGTTTAGAACGTATAGACCGCTCTGAGTTTATATTGAAAACCGAAAGATTCCATAATTAAGAATTCTTACGAAGGTATAAGAAAACACTTTCTTTTGTTTGAAAAATAAAATAGTATCATCGCTTAATAAAATAACCATTTACTTGTCAACTACGAACTTATAGACACAGAGAACGAACTGAATATGCTCAAAAGTTATGACCTAAGGTTTAGGATAGCAATAAAAAAAGGTCGTTTGATTTAACGGAGGGATAAAAAATACTAGCTAATAAAAATATACGGGCCCATTGCCGTTAACACATCACATAAAACACCAAAACGTATGGTACAGCGCAAAAATAGTATTAAAAGCAACGGGCCATTGTCCTTATCCCGCAGCTGACATTAGAGATCGATAGATGGCGTTATAACCAATTCGACAAATCAAACACATAGTGTAAATGTTGTAACTTTCAATCCTAAATATTTTTTTATGAATAAACATGACTGTAATAAAAGTAAGCAATAACTTAATACAATTTTAAAGCGGTGTTCTGTTTGTAGTACCCTTGAAAGTTCATATCACTACTCCATAATGCTTAATTACGGTTTTTGTCCTTTTGAATTTCAATTGCATTTTCTTTGAATGTCTAGATATTTTGTACGTCACTGGCGAAACTGTTTTCGCCTTTATACAGTGTCTACATGTAAGGCTTGTTAGCATACGATTGAAGAAATATTTTTTTTGATCGTAATGAAATATTTTAAATTAGGTATCGTTACTGAAAGGCGGTGCACGAACTCAATTCAACTACTGAAGTATCATTAACAATTGTTATTGTTAAACAGTTAGCATTTTACTACGTTCAGTTTGAAGTAGGTATATGACAGGCAACATAACGCGAGCCATGGGACTCAACTTAATCCAATAACACCTTGTAACAATTGGTTGCTTGTTTCAAACGAACAATATGAGGCATTACACATGTCCCGGTGTAAGTTTCACGAACAAGTAATACTGTGTATTTAGTGTTATAACTTATGTGTGATATATGAATGTAACTGCGTGAATGGAGTACCTATATTCTGTTAAGCTTTTGATTAAAAAACTTTGTAGTTAAGGATAGTTTAGTTTATTGGTACATTCTATTCAAAAACAATCCAAAATAACAAACAAAATAGTTTATATCAGACTCAACAATTAATAACAATGGTAATTTAAATTTATTATGAAGTACGAGTATGAGATAAAATGCAACGATTTCTGGCAGATCAATTGTTCTAATTCATAACAGAAAAAATAGATGGATTAGACGATTGAGGAGAAATAGGAGTTGTAGGGGGGGGCTTGATAAAAAGGAGAATAATCGAAAAAGGACGGATAATACGGTGAACATATGTATATAAAGTTAGTAGACATGTTAAAATGGAGACAAATTTAGTTCATAAGAGGGATACACTTGGAGAAAGGGAATTTTACAAAAATGATGAACAATGAGTGATAGTCTTAAGGGAAAGTTTTACGAAAAATCAGTGATAGTAATTAGTAGTAATTACCAACCCTTCATCTATCGATTATAATCGATAGATGAAGGGATGGTACTGCGTGCCTGTCTTATATAGGGGGAGAGTATCGGATTAATAATACGCACTGTAGTGAAGAAAATATATATGCTTATTCCGGCGAAATCGAATTGGATGCCACTTGAGGTTAAGCACCATGGTCGGAAATATGGTTATGTTTACGGAGCCTCAATTTTAATCATGCTCATCAATGTTGAACGAGATCGAGCTTCTTATAAATATTTTCCTTTTCATCGATATCGCAAGCATTCGCTTAATTGGCAATAGGAAATATGTAGTGTAGTACATTTAAAAATTAAGTTTCGGGTGAATTAATAAAATGTAGTATATCTTTTATATATTTTTGTATAAATGTAATTATTAAACCATTGCAAGCAAGTTGAGGTCTTGGATTATGGATTTTCCGCGAAAATTATGAAAATCTCTCACGTTTTCGTTCCTGAGGCCGACGTGTTACCGATAACGTGACGGTACAAGAAAACATGTCACATATGTTTAAGGTTTTCTTCGAGATTATTTGTTTAGTTTACTTTATATAAAACCTATTTAGATTATTATTTTACCTAAACTTTCCTACCTCGTCAATAGTAAAAATCAAAGTGAAATGATCTGTAAATTACCAATGGTAGAAAATGATAGAAGACGGGTACCACCGAAGGAATTTACGAGTGCGAATTATTATAATTCAAACAGCTTACAAAATATTAGGGACAGCCTGTGAGGCGTACAGTTTTTTAATAATTCCGAAACAAATTGTAGTTCACATCGCGAAAACTTTCTTATGCTCGCTACGCGAATAACCACGCGAAAATGTTACGTAATCAACCTTACCATATCCCAGCTTAGTTGTCGCAACGGCCGCCCTTGGACTTATGATATTCAAATACTAGCAGACCATGACCTTGTCTTAGCAGCCCGTAGACTGGAGTCAGACAGACCATCAATCGCTAAAGCACAGTGGCGGTTAACACGCGAGTTGGCATGAAATATGTTAACTGTTGATTTACACTTGAACGATAAAGCTTAAGTCGAGGTTGCAAAGAGACTGACAGTCTGTTCAAACATATTAATTTAGTTGGTAGCAAACCATATGTTTTAAAAAAAAAAAAAAAAAAGATAACGGTAAGGTGTGTAAGTAATTCGTTGTAAGTCATATTCATGCTCTGCGTTAGGACGTAAAAAAGATTCCAAACTAAGATTTTCAATATTTTTGGAGATTAATAACTATTTTACAGCTTTGAAGTTCTAATTTATTGTAAATACATATTAGTAATAGTAAGATATTGTAGTAATTAATTGTGGGCGAAATGTATGACCAGTAGAGGGACGCGAAAATGATTATAGGGTTTTGAAATTCGACTAGGATGAAATTGTTGAATAAGATCTTATTCTATCTTTTAAATTATATGCCCAGATTATTCGGCTACTATTAAACGGGTCTCTAATAGTTTCTGGCAATGTTATTCGACCGCTGGTCAAGCTGTACGGACAAAAATATTCAAAACATAATTTATCTCTGAACTTATTGATAAATGCTAAAATCCTTTCGTCTAACTTATGTATAAATATTACGAACATTGTTTTAGGCTCTATATAATTTCGAATAGTGATTTTAAAAGCTTTGATACATTTTCGCATTAGATTAATTAATACAACAGCGGTAATGGGTACGTCCAAAATGTTTCTCATACCCTGAATATTTTTGAACGAGAAACCATTATATCCCAAACTCACTTTGAATGTAACAGTAGACGTTCCCAACTTTACAATAGAGAAAGGAAGAGGATCAATGGAAGGTAAATGAATGGAATGATTTATGAGTTTCTCAAGTTATAATTCTCTTGTTTGAAAAATAATAGATGATGAGAAGGAATATAATTTGTGAATCTAATTGTTTTTTTGCAGTCACTTCCACGTTTTTATCATAGCAATACCAGCATTATAAGCTCGTTTTAAATTTATAACACGAATCTGTAAGGGTTCGATATAAAATACTAGTAAGTTTCGTAATTATTTATTGTTACTTTTAAACATAGCCTGTGCTCTTATTTTATTGGTTTTATGTTTGTTAAATCTCTATATTTCTTAAATGTGGACGAAAATAAATTTAAATAATTCCGTATCGTAACTAGTAAATAATTGCTATGATATGGATGTGATGTGCAATAATATATTAAATAATCAATGATTGTACTCTGTTCGTAACATCAGCATGGATTCTAAGGTTGATAGTCTGGGCGAAACGTTTGTTGGTACCTACCCTATAATCCACTCTGACTTTTGAGGCTTGTGACAAGATTAATTCGTAATGATATGTAATAAGGACCCATAGCTATCAAGAAACACATTCGTGCTTGCCTATTAATTATTAACTAATACGTATTTAGACACGGGTCATAATTCCGTAAGGGTAATTAAGCTAGAACTCGTTAGATTCGGTCCGCGTTCGTGAGAGTCAATTCAGCTCAGCATTGGCCATACGCCAGGGCTTGATTTCCGTTGTAATATCCGCCACTCCACATTCAGATGTGTCCACGATAAACTCACATTAGATCCGCGCTGCGCTTAATTTTCTTAATATTAAGAACAAAAACTCAAGTAGCCACGCAGAACAAAAGACATTCGAGTTGGAATAATAACTATAAAACATAGGTTGAGGGAGTGTTGACGTCAACATTGTTGTACAGTTACCAACACGTTGTTGGAGATATGGTTTGGAAGTTTACCGACGGATCCATATGTTCATTGATTAGCGACCCTGAACGCGTGACCAATGGTTATAAGTTCGATTTCTAAGAGAGAAACAACACGGGGGCTAGCTATAGGTCTGGGAGTAAACAGATCTACGTAAATATATGTTAATACGTTTATCATTTTTCTGGTTACCGTAGCACAGAGTCGGCATACATTAGTATATAATCAGATGGCTGTTAAGTGGAAATGTCCCAAAATATAGAAGTAACTCTTTAATTTGTCACCCGCCCAAATGGCCGTTCATGTTAGCCGTTTGCCCAAACTTGGCACAATGTTTGCGATAAGCCACAACGTCCAGCCAACGACCGCTTCAAAGGTTGCCATATGACTAACGTATAAACTGAAATACAGTCAGCCTGAAACCAAACACGGTGGCAATATAAAGTACTTCATCAGAAAGCTCATGGCGTAAGCAGTAGTCATTAATCATCTTCAATATAGTCTTGCGATATGAAGTCCTGATAGATGTACTAAATAATTGAAAATTGATTACAAAATATTATATTGGAAGCGAAAATTAATTGGTCCTGTTAATTGACTTCGGGATTACTATTGATATTGATGTTATAAAATTATTAATTATATATCAACGATAGAATCTACATTAATCAAAAATTTATAACGAAACTTAATATGTAAATGGATTTTTTTTAATGATTTTTATTCTGATCATACCCATTATATAAGTTGGATACTTATAAAACAGCTTTTAAAATATTTTTTATTTGTTCTCTATAGTGTAAATCGTAACGAAAGGATTTTAATTGAATGTAAACTTGTAATAACTTGTTATCGGTCTCGCGTCATAAACGCGCTTTTTGAGTCAAAACCGTATCAATATGCCAGTAATCCGCGAAAAGATAGGCAGATAAGTGTAATAGGTATATTCCCGCGTATCACTAGTTACGTTTACGCCCCACTACGAAATAAGTGGTAAGCAAGTATATACATGCTTAACGTAATTTAATCAATACAATTTGCGTGTAAAATATAAATACGATTTGAAACGCGTTAATGGTTAGCAATTAACAACGCTTTTCTCATCCCGACATCTACTAATTAGGGAATTTCCAGTTGATTTTGTGTTTTACTCTTAATTGTTTTCAGTTAAAAATAATTAAGGTTAATTTATTAAAATTGTTTTCAACGTTTAACATTCCCAAATTTATAGAATTATAACATTCCAGCATCGTCTTCTGCGTGTGTTTAACGTTCTAAACTGTCGATATTATAATTTAATTAATATAATTTTATGTCACAGTAGGTACCTTATTATAAGAATATTATAATGATTTTTTGTTTTAAAACTTAGAATCACGACTGTGATCCCCGAAGCGGTAGGTAGAGGAGCGTAATACATTCACAGGTTTTATCAGTTTCGTTGAAGCGCTACTATGAAATAGGAAGATTTGTACCCGGTACACTATTCCCACATATACCGGGCACAAATCTAGACCCTTGCTGACCAAGAATTTCAAGTTTTGACGAAACTAAGGAGGAAGTGATGGTAGAATTTTTCTTTCGAAATCCTCAATAGGTGGTAGATAGGTAAAATTATAATATACCTTTTTTCTTATGATGTTTATGACGTAGTTCTTATTAGCGACATCCAAAATTTTCCACTTCAAGTTTTGAAACTTTTAAGTCCTATGGTACAAATACAAATACAAAAGAAATTGTAAACATACGGTTCACTATTTCTTACAGAACAATCATATTTTATTAGCCCCAGTAAGCTTTTCCACAGTGAGTGAATGAAAAATATCGCTTATAAAAAGCTACTTACAGGGCTTATTATTTGTACGGCAAAAAACCTATTTTGTCGCGCAAACGAAATTCGTGAAACAGGTTCGTTTAAAATACTAACTGTTAACGCTACGTTAGCAATATTTACAGGGGTAGGTACAAATGTTTTAATACTTATACCTACGTACCTACCTACATACCTACCTACATACCTACCTACATACCTACCTACATGCCTACCTACATACCTACCTACATACCTACCTACATACCTACCTACATACCTACCTACATACCTACCTACATACCTACCTACATACCTAC
>DWTO01003139.1:0-12947 GCA_018244755.1 Jemadia pseudognetus | reverse complement strand
TCGCTTCGCTCGTGCGTTCATCTTCGCTCTCGTGAGCAATCGACAACTTATCGCACTAGTTGCACAATGTACTATTAGTACCTGAATAATACAAGCTGAGATGTACATTGTACATAGTATATTCAAAAATCATTCTCGAAACTGAACTTAATAAAATAGCTCTATTATTCCAATGTCATCTTACCTTTACGCGGCTATTTCCAGTTTATTGAACTTTGCCATTTTGTCATTTGAAGTGCGCCAAGTGGAAAAGTATCGCGAACATGACGAATACATTTTATTGCTCACCTTTTACATGCCGGTGTCACAGAATTTTAGTAATTCTGAATAATTCTTGAATAATAATAATTGAGGAAAATGTAATTTTCATACTGACTTTAACGCCTGTCAATTGTGCGATATATTTTCATGATAATTTATTCAAATACATATTTAACTATATAATATTTGTTTGTTTTAAGACTCGCAAAATTATAAAGCATCATTCGTTAGGTAATTCGGTAGCTGCACAATGATTGTGCGTTATTATATCGCGTTGCTTCGTCGAGCGCGGGAAATGGAAAAGAAGGAATGAGCGTAGTCAAATGCCACAGTCCCACGCTGCAGTGGGAGCTGTTAAGTTCAGTTAGAGAAATGTTTTGTTTGTTGTGAGCCAGGTATTTAGTGCTGGTGCGACTCTTAAACATGAACCACAACCCGGTTTCATGACGTGGGGGAAACTGTCCGCGGGCTTATAAACTTCATTAAAATATTAAAATTTCTAAGCTCCTATTGTTGTTTAGTACCGAGATAATAAAGTTGATGTCAGTTTTCCCTCTTAACAAAATGGCCCTTTCCGTTTTAATTGTAGCTATTATTTTGTATGCTTTAATAAAATATAGATACTAATAAATAACAATGTTGCGTGTATCATTAAATATATGAAAGGAACTCTTATTAATGGCAATCATCGAGCAGAAAAACTAATATCTCTTATGAAAGGGGGCTGTACATGGCAACTTTTTGCACCTAGTCAGAAACGAAATATTCGCGAAACAAACGCGATACAATTGCGATGCCATCGTTAGTCGCATAACATCGTCTGCGTAGCATGCATTTGTATCGCTACTATCGCGCCAATGCGTGCCACTGCGTGCCACTGCCATTTTTACAAAAGTGCAGTTATTCACAATTCATGGGATGTTACTCAACGTTATAATATAAATTTACATTAACCTCAGTCTACAACCATTGATCTTTCTACTGCTGCGAAAATCTACAAAGCTAAAACTTCAATAACATAGAATAGAGATAAATTTTATATTTACGTAATTATAGTTCCCAAACGAAATCAACAACTGTAATGCATGGAGCATTCATATTTAGTTCGCGCTCGCAAACCTCTTAAATATAAAACCTCGCGATTCAATTGCCTTCTGTGATTTACATAAGTTCTATATTAAACGCGACAATTGGAGTAATAAGTGAGGAACGAAACCATTAAAAATAAATCCATACTTGTTGAACGGTGAGCAGAGAATTCAAACGAAACGTGCGCCGTTATGGTTTTCATTGCGAGATTTCAGAAAAACTTTTCGCGTTTTCACACTGACGTTGCTGCTGTTACAGTTTGTAACACTGGAGCTTTATAATATATTAACCGTTACAAATACATTATGAGCACTTTTCAATATATTTGTAAGTTTTATAAAATGGATTAGGTGTATTAAGTAGTTTCGTTTAGTTTGTGTTAATAGTTCGTTTATTTTATGTCATTTATAATACAATTAAATTCCGTAAGTAAACTCATATTTACTGTCATTATTTTGTGTACTGTATTAAGTTATATATAGAATTTTCTTCTATTGTATATGAAATGTTTTCCTTAATACAAAATGGGATGATCATAAATAACAGACACTATCATATTAAATGATAATGATATCATAAATATAACACTTACTCTGCCTACCTATTCGGGTATTACAGGCGTGATGTTAGGTTTTAGTAATAAAACATTTACTGCATGTATCACGCAATTAAATATGATAGAAAACATTGATAACAAAAAATTATATTAATAGCATAATTCAATAATATGTACGTACCGCTCATTCAGAAAGTCTCGAGTTCTTGGATTCAAATTGTATTCTTAAATACATATTTATTCAAAGTGTATTGCTTTTAAAATGACAATCTGTGAAAGCGGCATCGCTCCAGTTATATCTACTAGTAAGCGATAAATCGTGTATTCTAAGACTGTTTAATTCATTCTTCAAAAAGTAAAAAGAGAACTGTAATCGTTCTCATGTAGAACCATTAGTTCCACGTGAGACAGAGAACACCTGTCTACGGACTGCAGCTGGTAAGCATCTTTTGTGATTGATGGGAAGAAAATTGTATTTCAGTTTAAAATTTTTTATCGTTCGTTTATCACGTTTCAAAATAAGAGGGAATAGAACTCTAACCCACTATGCTACCAATAACATGATTACAAAGACTACACACTAATATTATACAAACTATCTTTGTATACGAAAGGTAACTAACGTTTCGTTTCCTGTTTCAAAATCACATACAATCCTTAAGTCATAGCTGTGTTTTAGGATTCCGAAGCTTAAACCACCATAAACTACTAGGCTACCGTTGTTAGAAATATGTAGTTCAGTGCATTTTAATATTTCTTTTTATATCTAATCAAACTAAAACTAAAGTGCAGCTAATAAATGATAAAAACTTTTTAGTCAAATGTATACAGGAAATGTTTTAATCCCCAAATTAGTGTTGCACGCGCAGTCGTGTTGCAGATTAATAGAGAAGAGGAGGCAACAAAATCACAGGCTTTATCAAACCTGGGCCTCAGATTAGCGCACGCTAACATTTTGTTAATTACCCTTGTCTACCTTCACGTTCTGTATTTTACCCTTACGCCATTTCAGCTTCGCAAAACTGTTTTGTGATAAATGTTTTTCAAAGCACAAAACCAGTTTGTAATTAGTTTTTCAAAAATCGATTTGTTTTATATAACGTTGATATTGTTAGCGCTTGCTAACAGCGCATTTTTACACCAGGTCCTTCACGGGATAGGCTGAGAGCAACGATAGTCAAATAATGCCTGAATACCTTTCTAGTTGTGTACATCAAGGTATCATATGAGAGTTGTAATAATATCGAATATCAGCGGACACAGCCATCTGACCCCAAAATAAGATTTATGTAAGACTGATAATAAGCATTGCAGTAGTAAGGCGGTTAGCGGAATTAAAATCTATTACTAAAATACTTTTATTCATGTACTATGAGCAATGAATATACGTTTATTTACGTAATGTGTTTCAGTCTATAAAATTCAATAAAAAACCATCGATCATACACCTTAAGAAGTATTTCTAATTCACTGTCGTAATTGAATGTCGAATACAGGTTTGTAATATCAAATAATTTAAACGTGGTGCTGTTCCAACGAAATAGAAATTCAGCAACTGACCATTTTATCTATTTGACGGTACATCCAGCGCTCGGTTACAATCCGTTGCTGTTCCAGTTCGAGGCACGAAGCTCTTCCCACAATTAGGACGGAGCTGGCTACACCACGCCAACCCGTTAGACGGCAGTTTTCAATACGCCCTGAAACCCCTCAAAAAGGTGAATAACCTCGTAATTCGTGGGTAGTGAAAATTTACAAATAACTGTTACCTTTCCAAAAGGCGATGGGGTCCTGATTTACCTAAGTTTACAAAACCGTTTATCATTTGCGTCAGCGTCAACTCTGCGAGCTCTTTGAATTCACCGTTTAGTAATTACAGAGTAATTACATGCTTCAAGCGTTTATCATTAGCCTGCCTTTGCGTGGCTTTTCGCCATGCCCTGGAGGTTAGAACGGGCCACAAGGACAAATTAAAGGCAATTTATCTGTGTTTTTCTCTAATTGTCATCACAAATCCTGATATCAGATGCATGATATAACATAACAGTACATAACAGCACATGACGTAACATAACAGTAGTGCCAAGTATTTATGTTTTACTGCCAAGTAACAATAATGCATATACGTTATATTAGAATAAGATGTTAATTTTCTATTTACAGCCATATTTTGATTCATGTTTCATAACAATTAATAAGAATTTAAACATACAACATTTTCTTGATAACTTGTACTGTTTTATGTTACAAAAGATGCGCTTACTGCTATCTTTAGACTTCTCCATTCTATCCCAAATGACCTCAAACAATTTTAGATCAGTCAAATACTATTCGGAACGATAGTATCGAAATCAAATAGGTAAGGAGTTAAAGCCCCGAGCTGGTTTTAATGCGGACAAAAATGTATTCACTATTAGTAATATTTAATAATATATATTTTATAATATAGATATCATATAGACTTCAAAAATTTTGTTTAGTTAATATTAGGTCTATATTAACATAATTTCTCATTTGTATTTAACACAGACTTTTCTCATGGTTGCACTCAATTTCTATTCAGCAAAAGTTTTATGATGTAGGTACAAGTTTGAGAAAACGAAACATTGAATTATTATACTTCGAACCGGAAACTACAACTGCATACGAGAAACATTTAAAGTTAAATCAGTTGGCATGATTTTATAATATTTTCGAAGTAATTCAACAATCTATGTAAATTTATAATGATAATCGTAACCGAAAATGTCAGAAAATGAAATGCGAAGGATTTTTTCTTTGTTCAAAAATATTGTTTTTAGTCGCTTATAGTTGAACATTCATTACTTGTACTGTGTACTTCATTCCTCTACTTACCTCTTCGGGAATTACAGTCACGATGTTACACTTACATTATTATTTTAATTTTAATTTTCTTATAACTTTTATTTTTTTATGTTGTCATTACTATTAATATCGTCGTAATGTTATTATTGCATTCATTTTCTGTTTTTGTTGACAAGTCCCAGCCGTCTTCCGGCATTAAATATTTATGAACTTACTGATTTTTTTACGCCGTCGCTAAAGTATACTACGTTTCTCAGGTCGCGTCTCTGTAGGGAAATCGTAAGTCCTGAACAGGAGTAAAATTATTAAAATCGTGTATTGTCATCAGTTCTTGACAATTGTACAACATTTTGAAATTATCTGAGAGTTCAAAGTAAGTAAAAATTGAATACAAAGACACCATTACATAAAGGTCAAGCTACAAAGCGTGATAACTAAAGGGGTTGTTGTTGCATTCTTTTATATGCTTTTGACGCATCCTTTTTTATAGTTATATACCATTAAAGACAGAATTGAAGAGTTTTGAGATAAAAACTGCGAATAACTACCGGCGCTCTACGATTGATATCAATCGTACCATCTTGAATTCTAATGACTTCTGACGATACCGGTCATAGTGATTTTTGTCAGTAATGGAAGAAACACGTATTTTTTAAATTCCCGTATAGTTACACTAATGAAGAATTCTTAGTCAAAACTGTTCGTATTCCTAACACGTAGCAATATCGGAAGCAACTAATAAAATTAATTATCATCCGGCTTTGCTGGGACTTACATAAATAACTATCGTTGGCTAATGTGCGAAGCGTGATGTAGACTAACCAGCTGCACGGAGATAAAGCAGCTCCAACAATAGAATTCGTATACAATATAGCTTGTACCAGACCTGTACAGCTTGTACAGATCATACCAGAATCAACCTCTAATCTACCTCATTATTACCAAGATTCTCAAGGAAGGGCTACCTGGTACCATCTTGTGTTTGAAAACCCTGCCACCGAAATCCGCACATACATGCTTCCTATTAATTGTAGGTCGTAGAGACCAGTTAAAACTAGTAGAACTAGGCACAATAAACCTACTGCAGTCAATGTGGCTGTTAGCTTTCGCTATGCTTTTTTCTGTTCGTTCAGGTTATATAATTCATAGTTATAATTATCCATTCGAGTCTCAATCAAATAATATATAATGTGCTGGAGAATGTGAAGTAAGATATTTCATTAAATAATTCCTTCCCCAAAGCCATATTCCTGTCTTAACGGATCTTGTTTTTTTGTTCGCCTCCAGTTATAACTCTATTAACACCGCACGTATTCCTTTAATGCTCTCTGAGCGTTGATATTGTAGAGTCATAAAACAACCAAGCACTTTTAACGTTACCTGGGGTGCACTTTCTGGGGCATTTATGTAACTTAATACGTGCGTAGTTCGTGATAAAATAAATATGAACTCGTAAAGGAATTACGAGTTGTCAACCTTAAATTTTATTGCACTCAGTTTGTTGAAATATAAACACCGTTAAAGGCGTTTGTTGAAATATAAACACAAGTTTCTAGTTGTACCGTTTTTATCTTACGTCAAACATCTTAATATCATATACTTCAACGTTAGTCAACTTGCGTAACGAGAAGCGTTAAGGCCACAGTATCCCTGATTTCCAAGGACAAGTAGGTAATTACAGACTGCCACAATGTCGTGCCATTGAGCTATCACTGGTCATCTTATTTTTTTTAATCGACTACATTCACGCGCAGACGTGTTGTGTACAACTCACGACATGGTTCAAACTGTGTACCCTAGATTATAATCCATATGGAATTATGTTCATTATTATACATAATCTTAGAATAGGTTCAGATTAGCAATATGCGATATACTTTGTCTCAGTGCTGATTCAGAAATAATTCTTGTCAACGTTAAATACGTCCGAGATGCACTTGTGAAGGAAGGTAAGGTAAGAAAAGGGGCTACTTGAAGATATGGATCGATACACGAACATCGTGAGATAACAATGTATTACTTTAACACGAATAATTTTAGTTTTACTGGCATGCACTAATGACAAGCATTGTATGAGAATTATGATACAATACATGAACCACTATTTTCATTGAAACAGTGTCATGTAGTTGCATTGATAAACAACATACCGCTGGCTACGGCATAGATGTGAGGAAACCAGAACTGTCAGAGCATTCCGCTCTCGGAAATGTCCCAGTCTTGGTAAAATGAAAGAGGAAATGTACATACTCTCCATTGTTTCATGTCGACATTGTCTGAGTATTTCTAAAGGTGTCTTGAAACATGTGGATACATTTAGATATTCTAATGTAAACATGTGTATTTATGTAATAATAAATAGTGGCAGATCGCGGTATGGCACGTCGGTGGGTCGCCGATAGACAGCAGCGTAGGCAATGTGAGAAGCCGTGCTCGACGATCCCAACCCGTATGCCCAGCGTGGGGATTACAGGATTAACCCCTCAGTATAGATCTATGTCCAACAGTGGACTGCAATATGCTTATGATGATGATCACTCTATAACCTCTTTCTTCTAAGTGCTAACACATCTGCTTAGGTTTTTTACCAACTACTCGTAAACCTTATTTATATTGCATTTCATTAGATTATATGGATCCAAACATTAACAAACTCTAAATGTTTTAAAGATAGAAAGGAAATTACTAGTATTAATGTAGAATTGAAGTTTATAATTAAAGTGCTGACATCGGCATAACTTTAGGTTAATGACTTTTGTAAGATGAACTAACTTAATTCTTAGTCACTAGGGTAACAGATCGTTCTTTTGGACAAAGAGCTTAGTTTCTTGGTGTATACTATTTATATTTGTCTAAGATACAGATGTTGGGCTTACCTTTACATTATTGTTTCATATAGCATCTAAACTTTAAACTTACCTCAGATCATACTAGCTAAAGTAAATGGTACCCACATACTAAAGTATTTTTGAATGAAAAATGATTTCAAACTATTTGTCTAGCTAATGCCATTCAATACATAGTTTAATTTAGTTACAATAATTGCCATACCAATGAAATGGTTTCAAATGTTGGCGATCTCTGATTCTACTCTATCGTGCCGTTAGTTACCGATGCGGCTGCATTGTCCACAGTGGCCGCGCGCTGTTTCAATTATCAAATAGTTTGTTCCCCGCAAGTTTGAGGTTAAACAAAATTGGCAATGTAAACACTCGGTATTCCGATAACAATGTCGGATATATCGAGTTAATGTAATTATGACGAATACCCCGAACGCCAACCGGGGCGGGTGTTTCACAAAGCTCATTAATACGTATGTTAGTTTGAAACTAGATCTATATTACAGAATGTGTTCATATGAATGAAGTAGTCATTTACATAAACCTTAGTAAACTTTTTTGTGACACAATTATTGGCTTCAATATCTGTATATTTATTTATCAATCAATCAAGCATTGCAATATTATCTTTCAATGTTAATTTATGGCACTCGGTGCTCGCGAGGCACCTGGCGTAAAGATATGCATGTATGAATTATACTATAATGGCCAAAATATAGTAAATGGAAACACATTTAATGATACTCGTTTCTTGAAATCGGTGCGTCAAATTAAATTCGGCTAATCATAACGAGGGCTTCTTACACGACGTTGGAAACAGACTACGCTCCACTGTCGTCCCTCCCCGGTTTGTATAACGACGTCTTATGCGAACTTTGTATATATGCGTATTGCGACTGTGACGTTCCTATGACTTGTAAACACCCGCTAAATCAAGTCAATCCATCTCATGTAATCTGTCTTTTATTTAAAATGTTTAAAAATTTCTTTCATGCTGATTTCGGTAGCGCGATAGAATACAGTCGGCAAAATGTTAAATTCTAACATTCACTTAGAGACCAACCCGTCTGTCAGAACTTAATAATAATAGATATACGAAATCGACTACCACTGAATTAAGCGTAACGTAAATTAGCTAAACGCATCACTACACATGTTTCATCAGTTACGTTTACGTCCCCTATGGAATAGGTGGTGAGCCTATTACCATGCACCGGGCACGAATCCAGACTCCGATTCACTACTAGAATTTTTTTACTTAACTAAGAAGAGTTAAAGTTACTAAACGTAGTGTAGGACGCCCTCCGACTAGGTGGGATGACGATCTGCGAAAGGCTGCAGGCAGAAGCTGAATGCGGCAAGCCGAAGACAGGATGCGGTGGCGCTCTTTGGGGGAGGCCTATGTCCAGCAGTGGACTGAGATAGGCTGATGATGATGATGATGAACTAAGAAGAGTTAAGAACTAGAAAATTTAAATTACAAAAATATAGTACACATCATCATATACGAGTAGGTACCTCTACCACTAACCACCCACACACCAAACACACACCAAAAACATTTTATAAAATGTTTGTTTATAACAATAATTCAAACACCATAACATTCATAACCATTCATTCATAACAACAGCCCGAAATTCCGTAAACAATTCTTCATATTGAAGCCACACATATCGAACTGTAATTTGTTCCATTAATCGAAAACAGGCGGTCGTTATGATAAAAATAATGTATGGGATTTGGCGTTTCAGCCAATCCGATAATGATTGATAGAAATACGATTCTACTGAACATGAATATTAATATTTATAGCGACTACTTTCAGGCTTCGTATGTCTTTTTGTTTAACCGTTTGGCTTATCCTGCAGTAATTACACTGACATGTTTGAATTAATATGTATTTCCATTGATGATATACATACATGCCCAATGGTCTCTAGCTCGATCCGGTAGTAAATGTACCAACATATTTTACAGTAAAGTAAATAATCAGTTTAATATAGATAGGGTCTACATGTATAATCTTTTACGTAGTATATTTGGTAGGCATTAAGATTGTTCACACAATTATCCACCTTTGTCTGTTTATCACCAGTCTGTGGGAAGTTTTTATAAGCGTCAGGTAACGATTGACAACCGTACGTCATCATTATCTATATCAATTTGTCATTTAATTTCCAAAAATGAACTGAAAATGAGATTATGCTTGCATGCTCTACCAATTTTCCAATAGCACCAAAGCGTGCTTCACACACCTTACAGGAACTTAAGAACTACTACGGCGTCTAGTTTTCCTCGCAGTTGTTTCTTTCAATACTACATGTGACATATGTAGTTGTTCTATGATACATTACACGATGTCTATTATGTTAACGTCATCAAAGTAAATTAAATTAAAATTGGTTTAATATGTAATATGTAAATTGCAAAGGAAATCTTGATATGGAAATTGACAGAGGCCCATTTCACAATCTTTAGCACTTTCGTATATAAAAAATATTATTATGAATTAAATTATCTGTCTAAAAAAAATAAACCCCTGTTTTCTTCTAATCCATTTAGTGTGATTCTGTGCACAATAGGTTTTCGGATAGAGTTGAGTAACTGTTGGGATATTTTCAACAAAAGGTATTTTCCGGTAAGAATTCGACAATACCACGACCATGTACATAAAAAATAACTAGCAGAAAAGATTTTACTGTTATCTAATTCAACTTATAGACGAAATCGAGATGTGTTGTTGGTGAGATTATTGTGTTCAAAGAATTTAATTAAGATATTATTTTACTTTAGTCATGTGAAGCAAACAGCCGCACTGCTATACCAAGAAGCACAAAAGATATACTTTGTAAAAAAATAGATATTAAGAAGAATCTAAGAAAATCAGCAAGTTTTTTTTTACCACATGATAGGCTAGCGTTTGGCCGCGATCCCGCCTGATGTAAAGCGCGGATACGGCCTAAGATGGAGCACGCAAGCCTATGAAAAACCTATTCACCCTTGTTTTGAAGAGTTCCAAGTTTTATGTGTCCGGGAATAAACTTATTATATGCCAGAACAAACACGGTCCACTTATATTTTTTCAAACATTATTTTGACGACTCATATTGAATCTCATATAATTTATTACTACTCAAAAACTGAATCCAAGATTTTTCAGAATAACCTCAATAAACGGAAAACGTAGAAGGCTTTCGTCTTTTCAATGTTACAAAGATACTCGATTTGATGAACTTGTATGACAATACTTATAAAAGACACCAGTGGGCACCTACTGTAATTACATCTTTTCTGAAAACTGAAAAGTATTTAAAATATATAGCAAAAAACTATTAATTTGTGTTATATAACAGTGGGTGGAATATCCGTGGATGAATTTCTAAAGTAATGTGTATTTGAAATGTTGACTACACAATACACGCACTACGAATATGTTGGTTGGAAACATCAATACATTTGACATCTTTAATCAATATATGAAGATCCTTCTTACGTATTAAATGTGAATATGTCCGACAAGCGCTACCGACGTGATACGGTGGCATTTGATTTCCGTTAGAATAAGTTTTTCTTTGACTGCCTCATTGCCCGAGTGGTTGCAAGTATGACTGCTGAGCGAGAGATGATGAGTTCCCTCCCTAAGTAGGGTATTATTTAGTTTTTCTATATTGAAATTCCTGATAGTGATTCGGGTTCTGGTCTAGTGCCCGCTGTATGGACACTCACCCTCTAATCTATGGTGGGCCGTATAATGTAACTGGTGGGAGTGTCCTACACTCTTTTGCATACCTTTTCGGAGATACACATAACGTTAGGTTTCAAGTTTTTCTTTAAATACATACGTAGAGTTGTGTGTACATTATTAAGAATCCTTTATCCTCAAAGTGTTTTCAAAATTAATTACGTTTGTTGTGTAGATACTCATTATATTGTAGTTATTATTATAAGTTATTGTTTAGTTTCATACACAATTTGAAAAATGATCTAAACTTTGTTAATGAAATATTTCATAGACTGTAACCAATTTTCCCAAAGCTTTTTCTGTAACACATTTATAAGTAATGGTGGGTTTATTTCAGGAATATGTGAATTTTCAAAAGGTCAAATGTAATGGTTCACGTTAAACTAATGACGCTTATAAGTAGGTACTACTTCTGTACTGATACTTGCTGCAGAAAACTATGGGCAGGAGAATAATTTTGAATCAATTGTTTTGCTAATCGGTTTCTTTCTCGGATTTTAGTATTTTTGTAAAAATATACCCAAATAATTTAACCGTCGTTTGTTTTAAGAACATTCAAACAAACAATAATATTTTTTTATTTCTTGTTTAATAACCAAAATATTCGCTAGAAATAATTTCTATGGCAGAACGTTTGCCGTGTTAACTAGTAACAATGACATATCATACATGCATACATACATATAAATACATACGAGTACCTACCAATGCATCCTACGACTGTGTTTATACGACCACCGCAAATACGATTGAGTTTATATTTTAAATTATCTTAAGCATTATATAATGTTAGCTTTCGTATCAATTCATAATGCAAATTAAATTCTAATGCCGAGCACAACTCAACCAAAGTGATCTTATATATAATAAATTCTATCCACAAATCTTTATGAATTATCAAAAGCAACCGAGCGATAAATCGCGAGCCAAGGTCGTAAAATGACTCGTAAAGCCGATAGATTCTATCTGAGACTCTTGTTTTAAGAAAGGAAATACGCAATTGGAAGTTTTTGACGGAAAGAGGACTGTTTCCAAATGCTTAGACTATTCCCTTTTTTTACGTCAGGCCTTTCCTTATATGACATACTTGCACATATTTTTAATATATTCCGGAGTGAATGTGTCACACAGAATCAATATACGATGATATATAATAATATACTTAGCAGTGTTTGTTTTTGAAAACTTATGCGTAGGAAATTCTCAGTCATTCTAAACAAAGTACAATTGTGTACGAACATGGAAATATTTGGAGTAGAACGGCTAAAGTTGTAACATTTATTGATTATAGCGTATCCAATTGCGTAAAAATAATTTTCTTACCTATACAGTACTGTAAAATATTTTAGGGCGTTTTTAATTCATTAAATTATTTCATCTAAAATTTAAGCGTTACAGGCAAGCTACCCATTTTACTTAATATAATTCGCTGGTAAGCATGGTTCTGTTCGAGACATATGGTATTTTTCTATCTGAATATTCCTGGTGACTGCCTCGTTGGTGGTGTTGGTTGCAGGTGCGACTGTCGATCGGGAGGTCCCGGGTTAGATTCCCGGGTCGAATACTACAAAATATTTCTAATTTACATTTTCTAGTATTGTATATGTGCCCGATGCATGGCGATAGGCTC
>DWTO01003138.1:0-12947 GCA_018244755.1 Jemadia pseudognetus | reverse complement strand
TCCGCTACTGCCCGGAGTCGGCCAGCGGGCTTAGACAAAATGCATTTCCGTTAGCGTTAACGCCAAACGCTAACATCAAAATGTATGGAGGTGACATACGCTACAGAAAAGTAATGGTTCATCACGCTAAGTTAGTACACAATGTTTTACTTGAAACGGAACGCTACAACTAACGCTTTAAATGTATCCGTAAAGTTGCGTCAGACAGACGAATTGGTAGACTGGCTAAGACAAACCGCGTAGAGATGAGGTTATCGCTGATATGTCTAAAAGTGAATTTATTCAACGATTTAGGCTAGATAAGCGAACCTTTTGAAACCTTTGCAGTGATCTCAGAAATCAAACTGTCCTTAGAGGAACCCAAGAAATGTCTTTAAAAGTGAAAGTATAACTTAAAATACTGTTTCAGTGATGTTATTGATTTGATGTCATAGCTTGTTATAAATATATCATAATTGTTTCATTTTAGGTACTTTGAACACTCCGTTTTTTTAGCGACAGGCTCATATCAATACATTGTTGGTATCACACAACACATGATACAGAGAACGGAAAGTAGATGTATACATCAAGTTATGGAGGCTCTCAATCATTCTGCAATTATTCGCAAATGATTGCGTTTCCTTAATTGTCAGACGAAATAACTCGTCTGAAAGTACGTTCAATAATACCCAGTAGGCAATTACATATTTTTGAATTTTATTTGTCATTAGATAGAGCTAGAAAAGCAACAGATAACCAAAACTAATCTTTAAATTTAATATATTAAAGGTTTCAGAAGAAATTTAGGCTACCGGGGGTAATTGGGGGTTGAGTGAATTGCACACATGTGGCAATTTTTGACTTCGACGACTTCGACTGTTGATATAAACTCTGTAATTAATATGTCACGTAGACACGCAACGAATACCTAACTGTGCACATCGGACAAGCACTCGTCCCTGATGCTAATCTAATCCACAATCTTCGGCTCACCATTCAGGTTCACTAATCGCTTGACCAACGAGTCAGTGGATATTTACGTCATATTGTTTTATATGCCGCAACCCTTAGCAGAATCCGTAAAATATTAAACAGGGTCAAAATAATCATATAATTAGCATATTATTATTCCGTTTACATCTCAAAGATGGCAAACGTTGAATCTATGAATGCTGAGTGCTGTTGTGACCGAACACTATAATCGCATTATATGCCTTATAAATAAATCTGCTTGCCCTTAAACGTTAATGACGTTAACTGAGAACTATAAGCTAATACCATCTTTTAGTATCTTAGCAATGTTTAATTGAAACATTCATCAGATTTAGCGGACACCCGGTCCTGTTAGGAAAATGTGGTGTAAGTGCTAATGACCTAAAGGGTAGGTACTTACTAATAGTCCTAGATGTCAACGCTACGGAATTAATTTATAGTGGCCACGAGTAACATAGACAAATAGAGATATATAGATATAATAAATGTAACCCATTCTGCGAATTGAGAAATTGCAAGTTACAAATTGCTCTCGTTGCCTTCTCCAAATTTGAAACGAAGACTTTTCATAAAAGTTTTAATAACTACCGCAACTTTGGCAACTGACTTAAAGTCAGTAATTTATATCCCGGCATTTATTTAACTCCGGATACGCCGTTTAACCTCAATCTCAACGCTGACCGTCAAGCAACGGAGTGTGAGGGGTTTCTCGAATGCAATAATACGCGCGAATGATAAATGATACCTGAAATTTGAGTGTTCATGCGTTAATAATAAGCGCTTGTTGTTAACCTTGTACTACCTGTATGTTTATGTATTTTCGATTATGATTGCTTTGTATGAACTCTCGTGTTCAATCGACGGTACTCAGCAATGAAACGACGACGCAGGCGAGCGGACACCACCGAGCAGTAGGCACCCCGCGAGCTGCAATTATGAAATAAAATTAAAATTTATTGTAAGCGGAAATTAAAACTGTATTTCATCACACTTCATTGAAAAATCGCAGCTGTAAATGAATTATTTATGAGTTTCAAACTTTATGTTTAAATTTAAATGTGCGTTTAATAAATTTTGCTTGGAGCTCAGTCAATAAAGATTGTTGTACAACATGCATACAATAACTTGTGATAACATTTATTCTTACAAATTACCTTGATTCCCGTACTCCGTAGAAGGGGAGGAAGAGGAGTGCAGTATACTTCTACGATGCACCCGTTAAGTTCTTTGTCCCCATATGAAATAGGGGTGAGCCTATTGTAACATCCCGGGCACATATAGAGACTGCGACCTTCTACTAGAACTTCTAAGTTAAACACCCGATATTGTTCAACTCGAGGGTCGAACCCAGCTCCACGGGATTAGCAGTCATGCTGCAACTGTACTATAACTAATTAGCTATTATGAACGCAAACATATGTGCAACTTCCTGTGTAATGTCATAATGGTATCGTGTTCATCTCTCACCACCAAACTTAAAAAGCTTGACAGTGTGTCAGTGTCCCGAGAAAACATTCCGTTACGTTTTAATTATATTAAATGCTTTATCTCTTAAACAAATTATCCTAAAAAGTCTGTTTACATTTTAAAGTTACCATTCTCTCCTTACCTTATAAAAACTGCGCGCTCTTATTTAGTATACCCTTAATTATTTGTAAGAACTGGTTGAAAGCACTCCCCTTCGATACTTACGAATACTAGTACGTTTCGCAAAGTACCTTTTAGCCCTGCCCGGCCATCACCGATCCGTTCGCGGCGGCCGCAAACTGCCTGCCCCATGTTTGCAAGTTGCGCTTCCAAGCGAGCGTAATTACTGAGGGGTGAATAAAGGGGATATTTCCTAGGTAACGGAAGTTAGCTAAATCAGGATTCACTCCAATTCTATTAACATAACAACAGAGTGAAAATCGTATTTATTATGAACAAAATAAACAAATTGAAATTGAATACACCCAAATTATATAGATAGGAATAAAACAGGATCATAATAAAAAGAAATGAGAGCTCCGTGTGTCTCCCTCTTCGAGCACAAATGAAAAATAGTCAATTACGTGAAACGAATTGGCCTTATGAATACCAACGCACCGCCTTAAATAATAAAATAATAAGCTTGATGGATGCCAGCGTCCACGGGGTCGGAGTGGGCTACAAGAACTCGCAATACATTCAATGTTAACATGTCGGATTGAATTGTTACGTTAGGTACCGTAGGTACCTACTATGTCAAATGGTCAACGATTTGATCATTTATATCATACGGGTATATTCACGCAAGGTCTCTTATGGGTAGGTATACGTGTGTATGACGTAAGACAGAATACAGAAAAATGTATTATAATTTAGCCTTGCGTCTGTATTTATGACAAGTACACGTTCATAGCGAAACTTTACCGGTATTGCAAGCCCACAACAATCATTTAAAACGTCGTCGCTTCACTACACGGCGCCGAGCAAAGTAGACCTCGGATTCATGTATGAATTTCTTCTGCCATTTGGCTCAATTATCCTATTCTAAAAAGCTCCTCTCCGCCCCAGAGTTGCAGTTTAATGCAATAGTGCTGGTTAGTAGGTCACGCAATTACAGTGACATTCCAACCCCTGGAGTATCTTTCTATGCGACAATTCCCTAGAGCCAGATTGCATTCCGGATTGCATAGTCCAATATGGCGGCGGAATATCCACAGATATTATGCTAATTTTAATCACATCGTTGGCTTGTTGGTTTTTGCGGGCGTTCCGCTTCGGACATTGATGGACTTATTGCTTCATTTTATTATTTAATCGTGAAATTGCGTCGAACAAACAAGCGCGGTTAGAGAGTGGACGTTCAAATGGCGGGGACGGTTTGCGAACCGTTCGCTCGATTGACTGAACATAAAGGCTAATTTAATTTACTAAATGTATGTGTGTGTTTAACAGTGTTTATCTAAAAATGTTGGGAACACATTTCGAGCCCAGGCGAATTATTTTTCTTCTTGCGTAAGTATGTACCTATCTATCCGTTCAAAACTTTTAGAAGCTTAACAACAGCGCTTGACGCCGCGGAAAATTTATAAAGAATGAACGAAAGTGCTCGGCTCGTTGATCCAATAATCCAATAGTTAGTGCTCCTGTCTGCTCAACCGGGGGCCGTCAGTTAGACTCTCACGCATTATACTTGTGTACAAGTAGATGTTGGTTCTGTGTCTGAGAGTATAGTACGAAATATCTGTATAGACATACATTGATATATGTATACATAGATATGTAGTTCATCAGCTGCCTGGTTACCATAACACAAGTTCTCTCAAAGGCTACTTTAGGCCGGGTCTAAAGCAGTACCGGGCCGGTACTTTAAGATGTCCGGATGTTCAGATGTCCCAAGGTATTCATTAGCATATTTTCTTTAGCAAAATTATCAAATCAAAATATCGTATTTTATTCAGTAATAGAAAAAAACGCTATCGCTACAGAGATAACAGTAGTTAATAAAGTCTAAACGAGCTAGTGTTCGCGCAGGCGGCTGTATCGCGTAAATTAGCGACGGAGCTATGGAGCTGGGCCGTGCAGCGCTTGTCACACTCGATTGGCGTCGCTCCCGCGGAATGACTGCGACCAACAGGACCAGCCGCTCCCACTGAGCATTTTTTTTATTTTGATTCGAATGAAAAATAATAACTATGTTACATATGTTTCTATAGTAAGAGTATGATAGTATAGTGAATATAAGGCTGTAACTTCACCAGCCGCCAGCTGCAGGCTTCTCTAAATCTCCGTATATCGCATTTGTTACCCGTGGGCAGCACAATCTAAAAATGTAAATCTCGCTTTCTCCAATATTATACAGTGTGAAAGGCTTAAACGCCTTTGTAAGCTGATATAAAACGAGCTCTAACCGGTAAGTGACAAAATTTGATACACTCTTTAGGATAAATGTTCGTGAATTATTAAACACAACCAAACGCTTATGTCAATATGTTGTTGTCTTTGATATCAAGATGCCCGCAACCACTACAAGCACTTGGGAATTGGGCGAGATATTAATTGTAATTAATTGTTCTGTAGCACAAGATGACTGTAGTAACTTTTACGAAATAAATGTAAATCAACATAATATAATTTTTGTACTGTCAGATTAGTTTCTAAGTACCTCAATAGTCATTGGAGCAAGGAGACCGCATCGTACTCCGTCCACAATGTTAGTTGGCACAAGGTAGTTAGTGGTGCCATTCCGCAGGCCGTGTATAGAGTTCAGTAGTTAGAAATTAGAGCCAGTCACGTTATTTTGTTAATTCGACCTCTATTAAAACCCAAATTTAGTGTTCACATTGGATTTAGATAACCCTTTGGTACTAGTACCAGCGATGACGATTGACCAGGAATGGAAATTTACTAGAAAATAAAAATTAGACCAACTTTGTGTCTTCACCACCATCAGTAGTCTGATAATTTTGCAGCTGATTGCTTAGGCCTCTTATGCGGGAATTTATCCCAAAATGCACAGCTAAGCATGCGGGTTGGGGATTGCAGAGCACAGCTGCCTCACACCGCACTGGCTGCTGGCGCCACAGGCGGCCAGGGCATGTAGCCGTGCCTAGGCAGACCGCACCACACCGTTATCTCCCAGCGCCGGGTTTAGTCGTCTCTTACGACACCCTGTAGCCTGGCATGAGTCCGACAATATATTCTTTTTCTGCCAGAAATCAGCATCCATTTGTAATCATGTGAAAGAAAAAAACAACTTACGACAACATCACAAACCGTTTACTTCATAATCTGATCGGACAAGGGCTCCAAGCCGATAAAATATACAACAATAATATGTCAGAGGTTAACACCACTCTAAATGTTTACAGTAAGCACTGACATACGCCATAGGCAGGGAAAGACAGAAAGTGAAATGGATAGAGAACGCTGGAGAATATGGGTAAAAACAGATTCATTAAACGTACAATACCTACGCCTACGCTCTTTGGGGGAGGCCCATGTAAGCCGGTCTTCTTAATTTTCTGCCACTTTCTCCTAACACGTCAGGCGTCGTGCATTGTCAGTAAAGCTACTGTCCGTCTATGTTTTACTTATGCGTATTGACTGTTCGATAAGAACATAGTTATGTAACTCTAGTGTTGTGGTCTTTTAACAGAATGTAACTGCTAATTTTTAAGGATAACAAATAAAATGTCTATTCGCTAACACATGAAAATGAAACATAACAGAATAGGATCACGTGATCAGCCTGTCTCAGCGGACTCCACGGTCGAGGTCCCTGTCTACAATATACGCCTACCCTGAGGGGCGCCCTTGGACACGTTTTAGGCTGTTGTTCGTAATCCACACTGTTGGCATGCTGGCTTAACATAGAAGAATTTAAATACAAATAAAATACGAATACGAGATAAAAATACGAAAACAAATAATAATACGTATTTTTTGTTAAAAAACATTGTATCGTTTTTCACGCGTTCGCTGACAGTGCGACAAGGGTGTTAGTTACAGCCCTGTTTCTAACTAAACCAATAACAATTAATACTAAATAGCTTTTTGGCATTATCTTCGGATGGGACGTGAATATAAATGTATTGATACGGGTTCGAATGAGAGTAAAGCAAGATTATTTCAGATAATACAAGTTGAAATTGACTGTACTAACGCTCGTTCGCTGTAACTTTCCCTCTGTGAATGAATTGGATTTCAGTGAAATGAAATGAATTGTTCACATCCTGTATGTAGGTTCGGCGGCGTTTGACTAGGAAGCAAAATAAATGTCTGTTAATATGGCGAAGATATAATTCAATTTAGATAGAACTTACATACATACATATCTTCACGCCAGGTCCCTTAGCTGTAAGGGAGTTTAACCTTTAAAGTTAAAAAGTTAAAGTTAAAAGGGGAGTAGAACCTTTAAAGTTCTATCTACCGTGGTAGATAGAACTTTAAAAGAAACTCAAGTACTACCCTCATTCTGTGGATGTATTCCGTTACTCCCAGGACGACTCGTAGCATGCTGACATCAAATAAATCAATGACTGATAATAATAATACAATATAATCGAACTGTTCCAACCACTGACCATCTGTCGTTACTGGAAATGGACCTGAAACACAATCTAAACTTCGGCCGTAAAGGACTAAAGGCAAAAACAGCGGCGAAATAACTTGGCATCTTGAATAGGGTGAGGCGGTACTTCACGCCCGAGCAACTGCTCGTGTTATACCAGGCGCAAGTGCGGTCCTGCGTGGAGTACTGCTGCCACCTATGGGATGGATCCGCCAAGTACCAGCTGGGTGCCTTGAACTCTGTGGAACAACGTGCCAGACGACTGATTAGTGAAGAGAAACTCATTCAGTCCAGACTGCTCAGCCTTGAACATCGGCGTAAAGTTGCCCGTCTTGCAGTCTTTTATCGGATACATTTTGGAGAGTGTGCACAGGAGCTCCACAATCTAGTCCCACCGGCTCCATTCTACTATCGGACGTCCAGACGTACGGTAGGGTACCATACACATCTCATAGACATCCCTACAAGCAGAACGAAACGATTTGCTATATCGTTTCCGATACAGACTGCAAAAGAGTGGAATTCCCTGCCGGCTTCTATCTTTCCCGATTCGTACAACCTGGAACGCTCCAAAACAAGAGTGAATCGGCACTTTCTAGGCAAGCGTGCTCCATCGTAGGCTGCATCGCGCTTTCCATCTGGTGGGATAGCAGTCAAACGCAAGCCTATTGTTAAATAAAATAAAAAAATCTGCGGAATTATATGCTTAGTAAAATATAACGCAGTTGTTAAGTGTGGCCTAGACAATAACAGTAATTAAATTGTAAGTATACGTCAATTCTAAATACGTTCTAAATATATGCTTTCCATTTCCGCCCGCTGCTTATCTCGCGACCCGACTACATTTGCACCACGTCATCGCGGTTCAATCTAAATTCACCGTTATTTTGGTTGAGTGGTTGCAAACACAACAGCTGGTCACTAGGTCACTCGGATTCAAGTCTCCGCTCGGCTTCTATTTCTCTTCTTCGAGTGCGTCTCCAGCTAGTGAAGGTCGGCAATTAGTTGTTGAAATCAGTCCCAATCGTTAGCGAAGTGAAATAGTCCGGATAAGCTCGCAATGCCGGCCCACTCGGATGTTACTGAGCCGTCAGTCACGTCTTCTACGTGTAACTCACTCTTAGATATTTAGTAGTATTGGATCAGAAGTTAGAAGAGTGGAGGCCTGGATTTTTGGCCGGTGAATGGCAATAGGCTCATCCATACCATGATGGCAAGTAAACGTAACTGGTAAAACGTGGTAGTGCACCATATAATTTAAATGTATTCATATTATTTTGTATGTTTTTTGTATGTACATAATTATGTAACTGTATTTATATTATATCACATTTGACTCGATATTTCTAGCGCTGTTACATGCAGCCCATCGACTATATGAATAAAAGTACTGAGTATACGCTTGTAGCTGTGTGGTAAATGCTTTATATACGTTGGGCAGGTTAGTTATGTGTGAGGTGTCTATTTCACCGGAGAGTCCTATTCCGGGCCAGTACGCGCCACTGGAATAACTAACCACAGTCTGATAAATCCGTGCAACAGTCGTCGCGTGAGAGCGCGCGCGAGGCGTGACGCGCGGCCGCGCGCTCTAGCGGCGTGACGCGCGGCCGCGCGCTCTAGCGGCGTGACGCGCGGCCGCACGCTCTAGCGGCGTGTACGAATGAGTCCCGCGAGGCACCACCTGTCACACTGCCACTATTAGGAACTTATTCGATACAGTGATATATCGAGAACAGGAGATTATACTGTTATCAAGTTTTCCTCTTTTGTTTTTTCTAATATGAGCCGAGCTGGCTCCGCGCCAGTTCAAGTTGTCTGTCTGTGTCCACATAAGCTATGCACCATGTTTTCCTGTACCATCATAGAAGAAGACGTAACGTAGTGGCTATCGTTTTATGCTATCGATTTCCTTGTACCATACAAAGCTTCTTCAAAAATGTTCATTAAATCAAATTTCATGCAATAAATAATATAAATTACCAGACCAGCCAACCAACCAACCAACCAGACCTATTATTAGTTTCATTTGATGTCGATTGCAAACGTTTAGGGATTCTCTGGCAAAGAATAACATAAAGGTAGCAGAGAATCTCTGAAACCTTTATGTTATAAACCCGTATTCGTTTGCACCGTTGTTATAAATTATAATGCCTTGCCATCATTGTCACTTGTGATGCGTCCACTAATGTGTCACGAACATAGATGTAGGATACTATTACTATTTATGCTATATCTATGGTCACGAAAACATTACTTAACTAAAAAAGATTATTCTGAGTTTGTGTTCAGTTCTTTAGAAACACTGTCCCTTTGACGTATTCCTAGTAGGTATGCGTAGGCAACATCTGGGAGTTGTAAACGAGCACGGAAAAAATTGTGATCTGTTGTAGACCAGTGGTTGGTGATTAAAACAGAATACAATAATACGAATATTTTCATCGTGGTTAATTTGTAGCGATAACATATTATCAGTGCCTATATAAAGCAGTATGAAAGCACATGCTTGGCCAATCTTTAGTATCAGGCGCGCGGTGGGTCAATTGTTGCCTATTCCATACATAATTAAACAGCCTTGTTATATCTACGTGACGTGAGCCTCGGTTAGGAAGAGTTATGTTACATTATAGTACATTTATTTTTGAACCAAAGCACTGACATCACTTTTGGATTTTCCAAAATATTGTATTTACGGGAATTACGCCTTGTAGTCTTAACCTGGACACAAAAAGGGGAAGTATACAGAGAAAATTAATATTTTACTATTATATAAAATTACAAGTTTGATAAAAATCAATTAAAGATAATGATTTCTTTCATTTTATGTTTTTCAGAGACATCATTTAATTACAATTTTAAACTATAATATAATATAGTCATAGTGAGTAGGTATATGAATGACAATGACGACTATCTATCGATGTAGGCCAGTGATGATTAATGACTTCAGAAAGCTGACCATATTGTATAAAAAATTCTTTGCCTAAGTTCAATTTAAATATTTTTATCTTATTGAGATAAGTAGCGCCATTGTTTAACGTGTGTTCAAAGAAAGAAGTATCTTGATGTCATTTATGCAGGTGTATAAAAGAATTTTGCTTAAAATACATTGTATTATTAATAAAGTGCAAAGAGTTTGGCGTTGGTATTAAATACGGCAATAATAGCTGCATTTATGAATTTACCAAGAAACATATAAAGATTATTTAGGTCATTCGACCGTCACCATGACCACAGGCACATGCAGATGTCAGGACAGCCACGAACTTTGTTTTTTCTTTAGTTCTTTTTATTAATTAAACAGCGCAAATGATTTCCTAAACCATGAAGTGCAATATACATGACATAATAACAAATACAAAGCTTTAAATTAAATTGATAAAACGTCTAGAAGTAATCGCCACTAGTATTCAATGTAAATTATATGTATAGGTACTCTGATGCATAGTTCCCAAACGCACCGCCAAGGTAGTTTTAAAAGGAACGTTAACATACTCGTAACTAAAAGATGTTTGGACTCGCTCGCGCTCGTGACGGGAGCCGCACGAACAGTTACTGCAGCCCCTCAGAGCAGCAGCGAGCAGTTATTTACCCTCTTATTACGCTCCCAGCGATCCTCGCGACCATTACGCGAATAGCTCAGCTAATGCGACGGGTACAGAACAAAATGGAACGTTATTCCTTGTAGGAAGTGTGTGTGATATTAAACAGTAACGAGAGCGTGCGCGCCGGGTGCGGCAACGTCATCAGCGCTGACGACTCAGGGCGTACGGTAAGTACTCTGTCGCTCTAAGGATCTTCTGGCCTCAACACCTCCTAAGAAAAAGTTCTGATTTAATTCTTAGGCAACGTTATTTGCAAGGACTGCGAAATATTACAGAAAGGTTTAGGGTACTGGCCATGACAACATATTCATGCTAGGTCAACTTACGGGCTGCAGTTTCAGAAACTGAGAATGGAATATAATATGCCACAAGTCAGAAGAGGAATGAATATCGATTGCAGTTATAGAGTATTTGAGCAAATCCGTAAAACTGAAACAAATCTCGTGCGTTTTGAACAATAAAAACGTTGAAGTTAAAACTGCACAGGCCGGTGTGACAGTTATAGCAGCGATAGGCATTTCCAGGCGGCTGGCGCTGTGACGTCACAGGACGTGCGCGAGTACTGAAGCCGCCACTCGACTGCAATAATAGTTTTATTTGAGTACGGCCGTCGCAGCGCGCTTTACACTCGAACTTTACTTAGATTTTGATATCGTTTTGTTTAATTCATTTTCTGACATCATAAAAAGCGCTAACGATGCTCTCCATCCAAGCCGGCGGAATATTCGTTGGGGAAAACAACAAGGACCACTCAGAGCCCGTACCACATTGTACCACAATTATAATGACTAGTTATGTTATATCTACTAGTTGTGTTGTTATAGCAAAAACAAGATCATTTATTAAGATAACTACTTGTAAGTATTTAAATGATGCTAACTTTCAGTTTATAATAAAAGGCATGCTTATGCCTGTCGCTAATGCTGTTTTCCTCAGATATTTGTGTGGAATGACAACAGTAGCAACAAAGCTATAGCGAAACCATAAAAATGGATGAAAATGTAAATTCAGCGTAAGCCTGCGCCGCGGTTACCTACACATAATTTCCAACAAAAAGCTTTGTATTCTGTTCATTTAAGCTATGCTAAGTTACAATTCATTTTAATAGCTTCATAATGGCCTGCAGCATTCTGTAGATATTTTCATTGAAGCTATGCCGATGAAATCCCTTGAAGTCAGCGATAAGTCCCCCAAAGCAGCTTACAAAACTTGCTCCCTAGAGGAGGTCGGTATTTATGTAAATAACGAATATTTGTAAACGATGTACCATAATACACTGGGAACGTTGTTTTCGTAGGCGCGGAACTGCTATCAGTTATTGATAAGCCTCCGAGTGTTCTTGCCGCGGTTCTGCGCCCGATAGCTGCTGTGCTCGCAGCGCAGTCTCGTGCCTAAAGGACTCTAGTCACTTACATTAGTGCTTACGCCACCAAAATGCGATCGCAATCACTCCTGCCATGGTCAACATATTTCGCATATGGCTCGTCGCATTCGGCCGGTGGCACGTACCGTGTTTCTAATACATTGTAATGATGCCGGTACTGCCGGACACCCAACGACAGCACACCCTTACGTGACACGCGCGGCATACCCGCCTCTGTTGCCTGTTCGCAGAACCCGGTCTTAAAATATTTCAGCTCTGTCATAGTTGCTTCGGTTGCCATATTTATTCTACTCAAATATTGCCTGATATTCTATTTTTAATTCAATCGCCGCGTCATTAGCTCTTGACTGTAACGCGCCGCCTGTCAAATAATTGTATTCTTATAACCGCACGTGGTACGTCTATTTTCATCACTCTTGTATCATATTTTATGTATATTTGTCTGTTTCTGAATATCAGTGACCAACTTTAAGAAGATCAAGAGCGTAGTATGTGAAGTAATACTGCGTACATATTGTGTTCAAATTTCAAGCTTAGAAAAAACATACATAAATAAGATGGACTGAGAAATTAAAGTTTTGCTTGCGTAGCGGCGCATTACCTACACTATTATGAGCGCGCCTCACATGAAATGCTGAACACGCATAACACCACAAGCACCGAGTAAACAATAGACTACGTCCCGCGCGCGTCGTACTGAGACTGGCCAATCAGGAGACGCATCTTCAAACGCGATATGGAGGTTCAGAAGAATTTCAGTATATATAGAAGATCCGAAGATAACATTCGGACTGCGGTCTCCAGGTAGTGACATCGCCTAGCGGGAGATCTCCCCATTTTCTCCGCACTTGTATACACATATGTAAAAAAAAGTAACATCACGCCTGTTATCCCCGAAGAGGTAGGCAGAGGAGTGTAGAACACTCCCACAATTCAGCAGTTACGTTTA
>DWTO01003137.1:0-12952 GCA_018244755.1 Jemadia pseudognetus | reverse complement strand
ATGAAGATGATTAAAGGGTCTATATAAATCTTATGTCGCCATTAGCGCGGCCTAATTTGAACCGACTTAAAAAAGGAGGAGGTATTAATTTCGTCTGTATTTTTTTTATATCTCGTAAGCTTATTATTATATGCGGCGTGATTTCTTTGTATTTATTAAACACGTTGATAAATATGTAAATTTAGCTGTAGCTGGCCACTGCGTTGTCTCTTTTAAAACAATACTATAAAGTGTTATGTGTTTGCCGTATCCTTTTATATTTTAGTCCCTTAAGTATAATGTTCATTGCATCCTTGATTGTATTATCTCGTGTATAATTTTTAACCGATATCCATTTAACTGTTAATGGTGATAAAAGTGCCATTGTCAGACTTTATTAATGGATAATGTTTTGGCTGACGCAAAAATGCTTTGTAACTATTTTTGCGATATATTATACTGTAGTCCACTGCTACACACGTCACGATTTGTCGTTGAGATTTCATACTCTGCATGAATAATCGCTGCGATGTTTCTTTGCGTGTTTAGCGGAATATTAGTTACAGTGTTTGTATTAATTATGAAATAGTTTTTTGCGTTTACTGAATTTGGTCTCGAATTAAGGAGAACTATCAGTAGTCTATAGAATTTTTAGTGTCTGTGGGCCAGTTTCTTGTTTATGGTTTTTCTTAATGACGTAATATTTATGTTTGTTCTATCAGTGCATTCATGATGTTTTATTTCGCTACAGTATAAGGACCTTACACACTGCACACTGAATGCGAAATGTGTGACGAACAATTCATGTCAATTTCTGTATAATTTTATTGTTTAGTGGTTAATGTATACTGAAATGCAAGTGATCGAAAATGCCATAGTAACGTAACATTTCCCACCGATCGCCCCACGTGGCCGCGCGGACAGTGTGTAGAGACCTTTGCTGTCGTTTACTGTGAGATTTCGTTTACTGTGTTTACTGTGAGATCCAGGTTAACCACATGAGATGAACCAAACTTTGCTTTTTTCTTTTTCAACATTATCTATTGCAAATTAAACATTAAAAATTAATCGTATATGTACATATATAAACTAAGATAATAAATAATGAACATTTGGTTGAGTATTTTCCATTTGTTTTGTGATCTTGTTGCAGGATGTGCAGGTAAGCCGTTTTTTTTTAAATAAATATACACTTAGTTATATGTCGGTTTAATGTGAATGTTTATAAGTAAGTTAAACGCGTTCGATAGTGTTGTTGCGGTTTTCTTTTATTTATTATTATTTTTACATTGTTGCATCTTTATTAAACTATGAACCACATATTGGCCCGTCCGTCTACTTGCGTAGGTACCTATTATCATTAAAAGGGTGTATCATTAATTGTATAGGCTGTGAGATGTATTCACGTGCGTCGTTATTGCGTTATTTCCTGGATTGTTCTAGAACACGGCTTCTAGAAAACAGCTGAGTGTCGCTTTTTTCATTGACACTATATTGATTCGCGTTTCGCTACGTATGTGTGTATGTAAACATTTATAACAAGATTTAAAGATTCTTTTTGGTCTCGTCACTAGCGCGACCGATATTGTACCGGCTGTTTATGCGCGCTAAATAAACTTCTTTATTTGCTTTTAATAAGTAATAGTAGTTAAATGAATTACGTTTGTTTCCATAGTCCAATGTCCAATTGTATTTTTCCCCGACGCCCATGACCACTTAATCTTAACATTGCCAAGACGTGTAAATTTTCTTTGTTGATAATTACATTCTTGTCCTCAAAAAAGTTGCTCCGCTTATTTTTTTCAGTAGGGATGTAGGTAACAGAAGTTATTTTACGATTATCATATAACATATAACGTTCGGTACGATTCCAATTCGTTGCCTCCACAGCTGTCCCCCCTTCTTTCCCCAAAAAAAAATTAACTACTCCAAAGTGATTATCCGTTTTTGTAGTCGGCTGAGAAGTTTATAGTAGGTTACCGCGGAGGGGGGGTACTTCAATTTTCGCGTTTTTAAATGTCTACGTGCTTATGAAAAATTAAAAATCCGTACCGTATCGTAGTGTTCAAACGTAGAAAAAAAAATTATCTTTCGCATTCGCGTAAAATACCCTTTACACTGCAATTCAATTTGGTACCGTTTCGTACTACATAAGCAAAATAATTTGGGCGGCTGGTGTTACAGTTCCTCGGTTTCGCACTTTGCGATCCTTTGTAAGGACTATTTATTGTTGTTCTTTTTTCGTTTTATTTTGTTTTGTTTATTTTGTTATCCGAATTCGTCACCGCACGAATTCAGTGAGTGTTGTCTGTCAAATACAATGGCTGTTGTATGGCGCCGGCGGAGACGTAAGTGTTGAATGCACTCGTCGCGTTCGCAGCGAGAAGGGCCGCGGGAGGCTCGCGAACGGGGCGGCGTCCCCGCCGGGCGGCGCGCCCGCGTCCCCGCGCCGCCGCGGCCGCCCGCGCCTCGACAGCGCCGACCACTTCACGGGCTTCCACCGGCGCGCGCGCTCCCACCACTACAACGTCGCCGTGCAGGTGCGTGCCGCGCTGCCCACACTTGTTTATTTTAAAAAATGCGATGTGGACTTGAGGATTGGATTATGGATGGCTTATGGATTGTAATAGAACGTATTCGGTGATAATCAAGTTGTCGCAGATGAAAAGCGAATTTAATTAATAAGATGTATCCCGTAGAGATGAGATGAAAGATGGACGTACGCACGTGGCCAACAGATATTTCAGTACCTGGGCATGCGCGACCTGGCGCGGTGCGCGCGCGTGTGCCGCCTGTGGCGCGAGCTGGCCGCCACGCCGGCGCTCTGGCGCCACGTCCGGATGAAAAATTCACACGTTAGTGCACACGTAAATTACCATTTCCCGGATTATACCCCCCCTCCGCCCCCTCCACCCGTACCTACACACGATGCTCCACCATCTCCCCTTCTCCGTCTACTCTATGCCTTCATATTTCGTGTATATTTAGAGCATTTCCCGATCCATCCGTCGTTGATTCTTATATTAAATTTGAATCAAACTGACATTTCTTGTACATTTTATGCTGTGTCATACGTCCCTTATCTCTTTTCTATGACGTTGTTGATTATAATCAGGTAGGTATTTAAAATTTGGTAAAACACATGGCAGGTGAGCGATTGGGGAGGGTTGTGCTCGGCGCTGAAGCGGCACGGCACCAAGTGGTTGGACCTGCGCAAGATGCTGCTGCCTCCGAACGACTCTGTGTTCTGGGACCAGTTCGCCGACCATATTGGAGAAGTCGATACACTGGAAAGGTAATTTATTGACGCAAAAAAGTTGGATTTTATATAGTGTTTAAACTGTATTGACTTTAGTAGACACGTTCTTATAAATATCGTTTTAATTCCTGTTGATTTCCTATTTAACAATCTTAATTGATAATTTTTTCGTGTATTATTTATTTATTTATATCGTGCTTTTCCCCAAAAAGCCAATATATAACATAGGATACTTAGAATAGTAGGCATGTGTGGGACTATACTTACTGTTAGTATAGGAGCTATGTACGAATAGGTAGGTATGAATACCGTATGTAAGAGAAATAATGGATATGAGATGAGAAGGTAGGACTGTATGGGCTCCAAGTGTGGTGTGTGAGCCCGCACGTAACGCGCCCGCGGCCGCAGGCTGGAGCTGTGCCGCTGCCCCGCGCGCGCCGTGGAGGAGGCGTGCCGCCGCCTGCCGGCGCTGCGCGCGCTGGCGGCGCCCGCCATCCGCGACGCGCGCCTGGACCCCGCGCCGCTGGCCGCGCTGCCGCGCCTCGAGCTGCTGCGCCTCAAGGTGGCCCCGCCAAGCCCTACCTATACATAGAGTATATTTCTCTATTTCATTATTCCCTAATATCATTTTTTGCCATATAGCCCGAAATATTTAATAAATATTAACGAAAAATATTACGTAATTATAACCTATCTATCTAATAGTATATAATATTCTACAACCCGTAGTATTATATAGTGTTTGTGATTTTCAACACATTTAAAATTACACTAATGTGACATCTATATCGATAAGAAATATAAGTTTTCAATAACTGTATCTTTGTAATATCCAAATATTTAAAAATAATAGCGAAGGTGAACTCAAAAAAGACTTCCTTTACAGAGCTTAACGGGGCTGTCGCTATCGCGCGACCTGCGGCCGCTGGCGGCGCTGACCCGCCTCCAGCACCTGTCCCTCACGTCCATCAAGGAGCTGGGGTGGTGCGCGTGCGAGGTGGTGGGGCAGCTGGAGCAGCTGGAGTCGCTGGAGCTGGGCGAGTGCTCGTTCCCCGGCTCGTTCGCGAGCGCGCTGGCCAAGCTGTCGCGGCTGCGCAGGCTGCGGCTGGAGCGCGGCGTGGCGCACTGCGCCGCGCCCGCGCTGCTGCGCGCGCTCGCCACGCTGCCGCGCCTCACGCGCCTCGAGCTCGTCAACTTCGACGTCACGGTCAGTAGTAATGTCGTACCGCATGTATGTACCGCTCACTTTAGTCTGTCCTTAACTAGTAGTGCTTAGTAGTAGGACGAGAGTAACTGTAATAAAGAGTTCTTTTAGAATATGTTGATTATACTCGGTTAAACATTGTCTCATGATGTTTGTTTAGTTTCAGCAGAATTGAGGTGGATTATTTAAATTGACGGTTGCTTTAATTTAAAATGATATATTTTCTTTTCCAGGTTGGATTCGATGATGCGTTGGCGGAATGTAAAAACATTCAGCGGCTACTCATTATACCTACGTATGTTTCACAGTCCGCCACGACAAACAAACAGGTCCGTATATTGTGTTGCTTTGGTTTTAATTCCATTTAGTTTCTGATGAACAGTTGGTACTACTGATATGTATGAAGATATTTTTGTTATTCGTTTTTAATATATTCATAATCGCATGACATGCGTAAAGTAAACAGTGAATGTGGGCGCGCGCAGGTGCTGAGCGGCGTGCTGCGGCTGCGCGGCTCGCTCACGCACCTCATGTGGGGCGTCACCATCGAGCTGCTGCGCGTCACCGAGCTGTTCATCGACCAGTGCGAGGCGGGCGGCGACGGGCGCCGCCGCGACGTCGGCGAGTGCATCCCCGTGCTCAAGCCCGTGCCCGGCTGCCGCCTGCCGCTCGACCACCGCGCCGTGGCCGGCCCGCCGCAGGTGGAGATCCTGCCCATCCCCACGCTGCAGCGGCTGCTGTCGGCGCAGCTGCCCAACACCAAACTGAAGCTGCTGCGCATCCCGTTCCACGCCACGTGGCGGCAGTCGCTGGCCGACTTCCAGTAGCGCTTGCGATGGAGTCTTCATATATATACGAACGGGAACGATCACTTGTGCAATATTGTGTCTCCGGGACTCTGCACGCCGCTATAAACTATGGCCATATTACACACAAAAATACAGACTGATATTAAACGTAAGTATTGGTATGTTTGTGTAATATGATAGATAACACTTGGAGAAACAGTTCGTCTGTGGTCCAGTACTCAGCGCTTCAAACTGTGTCCAAGGGAGCCATTCCCTTGGACGCAACGTAATGCTCGATGATGCCAGTTCAGCAGTTCAGAGATTTAGTTCTCTGTTTGGTGATTGTATGCAGTGTACGTATCACCTGACACGGAGGAGGAACACAATGGCTAGTTTTGACTATTTAAGACCGCAACGTGCATCTCACCAGAATAAGTTACAAGTTGGTGTAAATTGTTGACTCAAAAACCAAAGTAGGGGTGGAGTGGGGCTTGGGTGGTCTCTATTAGACGTTTGTGGCTATATTTGGTAAAGTTTGCAAGTCTCGAGAGAGAATATCATTTGCAAAGCGATTACAGAAAATGGTAATGTATTTTTTCTTTTTTCTCGTGTCGCGGCGCAGGACGCGAGGGGCGGGGCGGGTGAGGGGGGCACCCCGAGCGCCGCCGCCGCTGCGCAAGAGCCAAAGGCTTGTTTGTAATAATATGTATATATTATATAGAATATTGGCAATCTAACCGTTCTGTATCTACTGCCGACCGCGATAGTACATTCGAGAATAATTAGTTATAATTTTAAACGTCGCGCATCCCCAAATTATTGTGTTTGTGACATATATTTAGTTTTATCCCATATAAGATACTATATTTAACGTTTACATTTTACATAACTGTGTAGCGTTCTCCGCACTGTCGTATCACGTCGCTACCGAAGGGTACACGTAGAGGGACATGTTGACATTATAGCGAAATATGACCGAATCCTTAGAACATTATATCGGCTAAGATCTGTAGTTATTTGAAATTGTGTAAATATATTATGTATGTGTGTGTGTTTCAATATGCCTGTAAAGATACTGCTGCATTTAGGACTTTGAGACTTACGTAAACAAAGATGGCGGAAACTTTTGTGTGGTGCCGTCAGTAGCAGCGCGCACACGTGCGAGTACGCGCGCGCGAGACTCTTTCTCTGTCTCTCTCTTTCTCAAATGGAACAGTATCACGATATAATGTTCAATAAATCCTCCATTGATGATTACTTAAAACTCTTTCTCTTTCCTCTGCAGTATGGGACGGTTCCATATTTAATTATAGATCCGCAGAAGAATTGTTTAACAATAGTAAAATTATTTTTCATAGTGATAATTGTAAATGACATGAGAAAATTATGAAAATAAAATATATTATACCGAGTGTAACACAATTATTCTCTCCGACGAGTTACCGTACGATGTTAATAATAGCGTTCATTATCACATTCAAATTGTGTAGTTCGAGCTCTGGTGTGCAATGTCTCAGGTTGCGTTGACTCGTGCATCATTGACTGAAGTGTTTCTTACTCATGGATCGATATTAATTTCAATATATTTCGACTTTCACATACATAGAACATTGGAAAACTCGTTTAGAAATGTAATATTTATATAACTTACATACGTACATTAATTCACTTCAGAAATAGCATCCAGCGGAGGGGGTACAGTCTGAAACAAAAGTGCAATGTGTACACTCTGTTCGCTTTTTTGCACATTTTTTAAATAACACCAAATGTACAGTCACGCCCACCCTCTGACAAGTGACAAGAATTCGTCTCTGTAGTGGTACTTATGTATATATATATCACAAAAAAGGTTTATAAAATCAGTCTTTTTATCAAATCTTTTCTTTTAATAAAATCCAAAACAATTTATAGATGTTTTTTTACACCCAGACACAAAACAAATATGTGCTTATCACACAAATATTTACTCTGGGTGGGAATCAAACCCACGACCCCCGGCGCAATAGTCAGGTTCGCTAACCATTGCACCAACGGGCCAGTCTTAACAATTAAATTTTCATTACAATTTATAAGACAAAAATATATAATACAATGTAAACAAACAAAAAATAATTTATTGCAAAAGCTGTATATTCGCAATGTAATGTATACTATTCGTGCTACAGTTGGGGCTCTTTCATACGGTCGTATTTGCGGCGGGTATACCAAAACGGGCGTTTTACACGCCGAACGTACGCTAATCTGGAACTGCCCTACTGCGGACGAATTATAACGAACCAATCATAGCCAGCGGAGACCATCGTGCACGGGGGCTCGTTGCGAGGTTCTCTACAAGTTGATTAGTGTCATTTTGATTATCATTCAACATTACAAGTTGATGCAATAATATGACTAGTAGTAAATGATAACAACGTTTATGTGTCGACAATCGATAGGTATTTTATTTTTATAGCTAAGTTTGTATATATTTTATATAAGCGGTTAGATTAACTTGTCAGCGCCTGTATTGACGATGATCATTATACGATACGTGGTCGCACCACGAAATGGCCATTTTAAACACCGCAGATTTGATTCATACCACAATATTGCTAAGATATCTGTGTATTCTTACACACGTGTTGTTCCGTTTACCTTTGTCTATGGCTAATTGTTGTCTATGGTAAAAGCGGCGAAAAACATCTCCGCACAGATATTTTATTTTCCGGTGAAATCACACGAGACATGAAGCCGTGCGGATGCAGATACGGATATAGTTAATTATTTTTAACTGTAATTGTCTCTGGATAGTTTTATGTAGGTATATCGGTTTAATTGAATACATCAAATCAAATCTCGTGGTGTGCGAATGAATATAATTATTTTATAAACATAAGTTCACGCCTGTAATCCCCGGAGAAATAGGCAGAGGAATGTAGTACTTACAGTCCCACATTTCACCAGTCAAGTTTACGTCCCAGTATGGAATAGGTGGTGATCCTATTGCCATACACTGGGCAAAATGATTTTATGTATTATTATTTTGAAATATGTATGTATATTATATTAGTTTAATACTATCGATGTTCTCCTTTATTTAGTTAATACAAATTATGTCAAAATATACCATTGTATTCGTTTTTTATATTACTTGAAAATTTTATCTCCTCGTATATGACCAGCTTATGTCGGCATTTGTTAGCTAGATTAGATCAGCTAAGCGGACGGGAGAGCACTGTCTATCTAGAAATTGTCGTTTGACTGTCTTTCGAAAATTTTGATGATGTAGTACATATCGACGTTTAGGGGATGGAGGGTTGCGGAGTAACTCGTGGCCAAATGATCTACTCTCATATATAATACTTAGAGGGATTGGTGGTGATAAATGTCAAAGTGTATTTTTACTTATACTCCAGTGTGTTAAATTAAATAGCAAAGCACATTGGTCCCCAGTACTCGGATAAAGATGCCTTAAATGAAATGAATATATTTAAATTTGTGATCTTATTTTGTACATAACTTATTGCTACATTGGTTTTTATTAACGTTAAGGTTATATTATTTACATTTGGTGTAATTAATTATAGGGTAGTTTGTATAAATATCATCATACAATTGGGGCTGAACGGATGCGTTGCTGTACAGGCCTGATTAGATGTTGGTTGGTCATTGCGGCCCCGAGTTGTGGTACACACGAGGGGCACATCCGACGATCACGTGGGCGAAGGTGGCCGGTCTCATCGACTTGACACCTGGGTAAATAGAACCAACCACGAGAATAATACTTCATCATCATCATACTCAGCCTATTTCCGTCCACTGCTGGACATAGGCCCCTCCAAAAGCACGCCACTGAGTATATCTTCAGCTCATAATGCTCAAAAATTGTAATCTGTTGCTGTATTATTCGAATGCAGAAATTTGAAAAATATTAACTGGCAACACTTAACATGTTATTCGTTACAAGCGTAGCTTTATTGTTGATGGAAATATTTTCCCCTTGTTCATCTGTAAATTCTGGTTACCGCTGTGGTGTTGTGTTTTTTGGAACCTTTTCATCAGGTTCGTGTATAAAATGTGGATACGATTTTATTGTGCGGTTCACGTACTGTTACATTTAGAATAATATATAGTTTATAATTTGCTAGTAACCATTTGCAACGGACAATACAATGTTGCCCTGTAACTGCTGGTTTTATTTCACCCTCTTGTCCATATTAATTTTTTTTGTATTGAAATTACTGAGCACACCCATTTACTATTTTGTAGTCCGTCTGCCATTTTTTGGAGGCTTACAAAAAATATGCGCGTCATTTTTGTAAAACAAAAAATTCATATTTTCAATAATACGATATCCTCAATCTTCAAATTAAAGTTGGAAGTAAAATGAAACGCAAATACGTATATAAATACAATATTTATTTAGTTACACAACTGTTCCGAATAAATACACTGCTTAATCTCAAAAACCTTTTATATTGACACTGGAGACTATAGAATAATGATTGCGCGATTTAGTAATATACATTATTAAATAACAGCAATAGTATTTTTTATATATTGCAACTAACTTGGTTATTAAAACTTGTTAGAGATGCATAATAGAAAGCGAAAAATGGATATTCTAACCTACTATTACTAAATAATTACTAACCATCTCCTTCCACCAATACACAATGAGCCAAAAATTTAGGTACACTTAAATATGAAACTGTCAAAAATAGTTTGCAGCAGTAACTGGAACTTTACATCAACTATAGTTACGATAAATATAACAACACCTGTAAAATGTGTCTTAGATTACAAAAAATATCAATAGATATACTTATATATATCTACACTAATACATTATAGTAAAGTATTATAACTTATATTTGTTTAGGAGTTTAGACACAAAAAATAGTGTTAACAACAAATATAAATTGACTTGTATAATAATCAGTAAGAAATGGTAATACTATAAGAGCTTCTACAGGTTACCTAAGAATCCTCATCATATTTTTAAGGCAGATGTTGCCATATTCATTAAGTGTTATATAACTGTGGATTAAAACGAATGACTTAATTAAAAATACGTATGTCGTTGACTCTTCAGTAAGGAATAGCATTGAGAGTACAGTTAGGGTAAATTCGTTTCACAATAGAAATATTCAGGTGGAGGAAGTTCAATGGATTCAATGTGGCGGCCGAGGTCGCGCAGGGAGGACTTGTGGAGAACTGAAGGGGGAGAACTGGTCAGGCGGCGCCGGCCTCAGTCGGCGGTGGCGTCGGGGTGGCGCTCCAGCAGCATGGCCACGCCCTGGCCGCCCGCGGCGCAGGCCGAGATGAGCCCGAGGCGCCCGTCCTCGCGCACCAGGCGGTGCGCCGTGTGCATGGCCAGCCGCACCTGCCGCCGCACGTTGTAATAAGCATCGCAACATAATTATAACGAACTTTGACATAATAGTCACACTCACTCCAGTAGCAGCGAAAGGATGACCGATGGACAGAGAACCGCCCCAGGTGTTCCATTTGGCCATGTCTGGGTTGCCCACCTACACAAACAATACACATTATACTTCTTACATGCATACAGAAGTTACTTTTATGGCTAGAACAATTATTCATCGTATAAAGGAGATGTTGCACACGATACACATTGCAAGAGAATTCACTCATAAGAGAAAATAATGAATTCTCATTGTCCGGCAATAATCGAAATTTGAACGTAATTCATAAAATTTAAAGTCAGGAAGAGTACAAAATATCTCTCAACCTCTACTAGTGCTACTGTTTGACCACTAACTGTTACATGAATAAAGTGGACAGTACAAACATAAACAATGAACATTACATTTAACATAAAATACATGTTATGAAAGTTTTAGCTTTCTGCATCCTTTCATAAATTAAATAAAGGTATGATTGTAACGGAGAGGGAGTATCTGAAAAGCAGCAGTACACGAGGCCACTCGTGCTAACAGAACAATCAGCTTCTGCTACCACAACTATTTCTTTGCCAAAAATAAATGTTAGAAGATTTAAGTTATATTGAAGGTTTTTTGTTGTTGTGTGGCTCTAAAACATTATTGTTATTCAAGTGAATACCTTAGCGGAGCGGCCGAGGTACGTCTGGGCGAACCAATCAGAATCCAACGCCTTCAAATTAGCCAAGATTTGACCCTGAAATAACACAATTATGAATAAACATTTAAAGTTGTTGGTGCATGTAACTTACCTAGATAACTGTACAAAAAATCCACAAGAACTAATTCCAAAGTCCTGATTAACTGGCCAACCACATACTTATATAGTGAATTTACCTTTCAGAGATCACTAAGTCCCATTTAGTTCAAAATGTAACATCACGCCTGTAATCCCCGAAGAGATAAGTAGAGGACTGTATTACAATCCCATACTTCACCAGTTAGGTTGTCTTTCTATGGAAAGGTTGATGAGCCTATTACACCAGGTACAAATCCAGACTCCACCCATTGCTAGAAATATGTATATAAAAAAATTAGAAACTCACGGCAAAAGCCTCGTGGATCTCCCAGGAGTCGATATCACTCAGTTTCAATCCAGCCTTGTCCAGGATCTTGGGGATGCCGTATGCGGGCCCCAGCAGCAGCTGGTCTACGGGGTCCTACAACCAACATTGTCTAACAATTCAAAAACATACTACATCTACTTAATATATAGGTGGATCATGAAGAAAACAAAGGAAAATGTGTTTAGGTATTTAAATCAAAAAGCTCTAAACCCTTTAGTGTTGAATTGTGGTGTGTACAATTTAAGACCACAATTGTCATCTGCGAAGATGTATAAGTCATTTATTCGAATTTAAGTCTTTCAAGAATTAAAATTTTAGACAGAATTAAACATGATGTTTATAGAATATATGGTCATAGAATAAGTTAAGCTTACCTGAGCCACATAAGTGAAATCACGCAAGTAGGCCTTCGGCTTGAGGCCGAGCTCCTTGGCCTTCGCCTCCGACATCACCAGGCAAGCAGAAGCGCCATCCGTCTAGTAGAACATTATAATTAATTGGATTACATTCAATATTCATTCACCCATTTTGTATCATGATTTTGCTTGTTATTCAATTCTATTTTGTGCCAGCAATGCACAGCTATATGCCCTGTCCACCTGTGGGCAGCAGCATAGGCATGGCGAGAAACTATGCTCTGCGATCTCCAATCCGCATGTCCAGCGTAGGGATTATGAGCATAACTCCACAGTGGACTAGTGCACTGCAATAGACTTATGATGGAGTGTTACCAAGAACGACGCGTTGGCCGCGGTGACGGAGCCGTGCGGCTTGATGAAGGCGGGCCTCAGCTTGGCCAGCTGCTCCGGCGTGGACACGCGGATGCCGTTGTCGCGCTCCACCAGCTGCTCCTTGCCCTCCACTGTGTGCGGCACAAACTGAACATTGGCATTCACAGAATAAACCTGTTTATCAATTAAACTCAGCTGTTAATTATCATGTGAACAAGAATGGAGGTCTTCATGTGATGGGGTACCATGGAGTTGTGGAAAAATATAATGAAATGTAACATCACGACTGTAATCCCAGAAGAGGTAGGCGTAGAAAAGGTAGGAGTATACGAGTAGCACACTTCAAATTACAAGTAATATTTAATGCTTAGTATTTTATTACATTATCTACCTACTACTTAATACTTGACTGCCTCGTTGGTCGTGTTGGTTGTAAGTGCGACTGACGATCAGGAGGTCCTGGGTTCGATTCCCGGGTCG
>DWTO01003136.1:0-12955 GCA_018244755.1 Jemadia pseudognetus | reverse complement strand
GCTACATTCCTCTGCCTACCTCTTCGTGGATTACAGGAGAGATGTTACGTTTTTTATGAATCTATCTCTCGTATATTTATTTTGCCTGTCTTTCTTCTTAACGAGTTTTTTTGGTATTCTTTTCATTACACTAGTCATATATGAAAAAAAAAGATACAGAAACGATGAACTAAGATATTATTAAATTACCCCATAACGTTATGTCATAAACAAAATTAATTAACCGTTTAGGTATCTATGAAATCTTGTTAATCTTATTCATTTTTTCATAAATTATAATGAAGTCGAAATGTTTAATTACCGTCATGAATATAATAGGCGAATATTCCGGTTTTTATGCGATAAACTTGTTAAATTAAATGAAGGCTGTGTGATTGAAGTTGTTACTAACATAGTCCAGTTAATGTCAGTGAGGGAACAATTAGTATTAGTGTGTGTACCATACCCGTTACAGACCCGTTACTATACTCCAGGGGTAAGATTATTGCCTGCAGTCCATACTTGGGTTGTGTACCATACACTTGAGACGAAACGCAAATTGTTTTGATAATGTAGAAGATCGTTGTGACACTGGTAGAGACCGGAGTGAGCTGTGTTCATGTTCGTACTACCTGTTGATTTTGCTAAGCGAAAATTATCCACCTATAGACATATAAATATATATCATGTTATTGTGGAGCAGTGCCAGGGTATATCATAAGGTAATATCCAAAATCCATTCTGACTTTGTGTTATATCTTTAGACACATTTAATGACGTCGAAGTTTCTTATTTTTATACGAATATTATAAAAAAGCTATCAAGTTTCCTTGATTAAACTTAACCACGATAATTACCTCTGACCACCACGATTTAATTTCCAGTATCGTGTGACGTAACCCTGTAATACTGAAAGCTCGATGGGATTAGAGAAAAAGCTATTAAAGGCTGATCTTCTAAATGGATCAAATTCTGAATCTTTGTAAAACTGTTAACATTTTTAGTTTGTCGATCTATGTAGACCAAGTTATTTATGATTTGAACAGTGGATCTGCGTTATCCATGGTGGTTCGAAACTTCGTTCTCTTACCGTTTGCACATCAATTGAACTTTTTATACCCCGACTGTTCACTTTCCCTTGACCAAGAAGCATTTTATTAACTATTTTATACAAAGAATATTTCATTTAACTCTTGCCTAGGGATTAATTGTGTTGTTTGAATTTCATTTACCCCCTGTTCGGTTAGTATTTAATAATTTTAATAGGTCCTAAGTATTGACGTGACATGATTTTGTAAATAACAAAATGTCAGTTATATACTAAAACGCTTTTTTACACAAGAATATCTTAATTTCATCAAATATATACATATTTAATAGACATGTTAATACAAGAAACAATGAAACTTGTTGTTCTTAGTAAACTTATCTATTTTATCACACCACAGCTGGACATAGATCTTCCCCAAACAACGCCATCGCGCCCTGTCCATCCACGGGCAAGCTTCAAATACCTTTCACACTAATGAATAACTCGACCGATGTAATGAGAAAATTATAAAATTGTTGTTTAATGTGAAGAGGTTTTTCTATGTAAAAGAAACATATGTAAAGTATCTGGTGTGAGGAAAAAATATCGAATAATAATAATAACTCCTATTACCTTTTCAAGTGCCATGTAATTTGTTATTGAAACATGAATTTGGGAGTTCAAGAATTACTTCACAAAACGGAGCTCTGTCGGAAATCAGGTAACAAATAGCATTTCCGACTTCCTCCTTCAATGGGGCTGCCACCCACCCAGGGGGGGAACAGGGGGGGAACCCACCCCTTCCTTAATGTGAACTATGTTGTTGATTTGTTAATTTCGCGACACGTGTTTTTCCTTTTTGATCGAATTATTATTTATTCTATCCCATATTTATTTTACGAATTTGGATGAAAATCTCTAATGTTTTATCTTAATTCGTGGCACAAGACACAAGGTTGTATAGGATATTTCGTATTAAAAACTTCTTACGGTTTAAATTGAGATACGAGACGATAGGAAAAATTTGTATTACTTCTCTGCATTGTAAAATTTTAGACGCAGGTGATACGCGTGTAGGTAGGTACATACAATATAGTTATTTTATACATGAAACAGTGGTGAAACCTCAATTAAAACGTTTAGAGGTTTTTGTTTAACTAAAATTGCCTTTAAGTGGTCTTCATCAGCCTATTGTAGTCCACTGCTGGGATATAAGCCTTCCCCGAGATGTTATGCCCATAATCCCAACGCTGGGCATGCGGATTGGGAATCGCAGAGCACAGCTTTTCGGAAACCGTATCCCAGCACAGATTTGAAGAAAGTATTCTTACTCCGCCCCAATATACATATATATTAATTACTTTAATTCTTATTAATATGTCGTTACATTCCAACAGTGTGCTCTATTTATTCGAATAATTCTCCGCTTTCTGTTAATTATACAGACTATAGTTATTCAAATATATAATTACAATAACCAATTATTAGTCTCTTGTATAATATTAGTTCATTTAACACTATTTAGCGAGTCAGGGTAACAATTGACAAGTTAATCTGAATAGTACAAACGTTTGATATGGCGATAACTACTAAGCGACGAGTGATTAGGTCCTTTCAGGGTTCAGAGGGTGAGCTAATTACTTAACTTTCGTCTAACGTTGTTATTTGGAGAGGCGTCGTGAATGTATACAGCTGATATTGTCGTTGCTTTAATATTGTTGTACACAAAGATGATTGTTGTAAATGTAACAATATTTTGTGCGAATTTGTGATATTTTGACGATGACGTTGGCCGTTGTAGAATCGACAAATTTTGCTGTTTGTATTTACGTATTCGTCTTTTTATTCTTATAATCAGAATAAAAAATATAATACTATTTTAATAATAAACTAGTTTAAAATTCAAAAATTAAAGTTTCTATCTTTGTATATAGTATATTATTATATATTATTATGACGTAAATAATAATAAGCCTATATTTTGCAGCATCCCCCTGGACTGGTTCGTGAACGAGATACTGAACAACCCCGACTTCGCCCGGTCTGTGGTGCGCAAATTCATTGACCTCAACCAGGTAATTTCGAAGTAAAATCTTATTATTTCGTATTTTATTAATAAGCACCTACATAATATTACGCACTCGTTGCTTATTTTCAAATAAATTGTACCTTTTTCAAGGGACATAATTTTTTTTTTCAATTTTCCAAATAACACAAGTATCTAACTTGAAAAGGCTACTTTTCATTTGATTCATGATCATCGCATTCGTCCTCTTTGACGACGCGGTTTTCTTAAGGTGGGAAAAGCTGTGCCTTGCGATTATCAATTCGCATGTACAGCGTAGGATTAGGGGCAAAAAACCCCCCAGGGGTGTCCTATGTCCAGCAGTGGACTAAGGCTGATGGCCATGATGACCGATCACACTTCACATTGTTTTTTGTTGTTTCAGGACGGCATGCTGTCATCGGACGAACTGCTCAGAAACGTGGCTTAAAAATACTAGTTTTAAAACGCTATAGTTACTAATACTCGAAAACGTCTCAAGTCGGTTACTGTACGGATATTTTTGTATAGGCACGTTATGAGTTCGTAAATGATATGTTTATATATTTACGGTACTGTGATATCAAATTATATTGACAAAATGAAAAAGCTAAAAAAAAGTCTTCATCTTGCTTTCCGTTTCATTAAACATTTATTGTATTTGCGAAAATGTTTGGCGAAATTTGTGTCTCGGTAAACGTTGTAAATAATTTAACTTGAACGTCAATGGCATAAATATTGTCCGTAGGAAGTAATCTTGTAACTTGAACGTAGAATAAAATAGATATACTTTCCTTTACTCTTGCAATCTTATGATATTTTTTTTTATTTGCTGTCTTCCAAGTAACCACTTTCAGAGATTAAGAGATACAAGACTTATTGAATTGAATGTTAAGTCTTTTTCGAACATGTTCGTTTTCGTATTTAAATAATTATTTACCCGTAGTTTCGTCAAATGTTCGGTTAAGAAAACTTGTAAGGGGAAAAGCAAAATTTTCTTACTAAATTAATATTTTCCGTTTTTATATACCTAATCTTAAATATAGGCTGGGATATTCTGTGTATTTATGGTGTCAATTTTCAGAAATAGTTACTATTGTAGATGAATCTCTGTCTCTACATACATACATGTAATACATTTTAATAATTATATAAATGTCTAGGATAAATCGATAAAGTTCTAAATGTGCGTTTGGAAATCAAAATTCTATTTAATTAGTTCGTTGTTATTTATTATTGTCGAAGTTACGAATGAAATAAATATTAATTAATGTATCAATGTTGCATCATCATTTACGCCCTTTTAATATTATTATTTTACCAAACAACCTTTCTCAAAACCTTTCTTGTTTTGAGAACATAGCGATGTACATCAGTGAAACGAATTAATGATTACGATGTCAATGACATACATTATTAAGCAGTGTAACTTACTGGTTAATTACGTGTAGGTACCTTCTGTGACTTATATAACATACAAGTAACATAGATTTTATTCATAAAGCGTAACTTACGAACGGAATAAAACAAATACGCTTTATTAAAACAAGCCCCACAAAAGCTTACCCCTCTAATACGTCTAAGTGCCGTTTGAGAACAACTAGTATTATTTCGAGAGTAGAGAGTAAATATATTTCCTTTGAAACATTTCAATCAAGCAGAACTTATCCAAATGTTAATTTAATTCCCTTTGTGTTTGTTGTGTAGCCAGCAAGGGCCCGTTATATTGGATTTCAGAGAATTATCTCAGTATTTTTCATTGAGACTGTTTTTAAATTTCATTTAACAGTAACCTTATTTTGTGGTCAATGAAAAACTACCTATTAATAAGTAACCTTTCTGTGATAAGACGTTATAAAGTAAGTAATAAGTAAATAATGAGGTATAGGTTTTTAAAAGGACTTAGATATAAAATAGAATTACGGAGATGAAAAGCTCTCCTGCTAGCTGGGATGATAATATACGGAAGGTTGTAGGCAGATGCTGGATGCAGCTAACCGAGGACAAGGGATCATTAGGAGAGGACAATATTCGGCAGTAGACCGAAACAGTCTAATAATGATAATTATGATGATGAAGATAATTATGCTGATGATAATTATGATGATGAAGATAATTATGCTGATGATAATTATGATGACGATAATTATGATGATAATGATAACTATGATGTTGGTGATAATTATGATGTTGATTAAAATTATGACGATGATTATAACGCTGATGATAAAATTGATGACGATGATGATGATAATTATGATGATAATAACCATGATGACGATGACAAATATGATGAGTGGAGAGTACAAGTGACTTGCCCGTTGGTGCATTAGTTATAGAAACTGACTGTTGCGCCGGGGGTCGTGGGTTCGATTCCCACTCAGAATATATACATATTTGTGTGATAAGCACAAGTATATGTACTGTGTCTGGTTGTAAAAAATCTCTATTTAAGTATATAATCATATGTATATGTGCTATTTATCAGCGTCTAATAACCATGCCCCAAGCTCTTGACGCTTACTTTGGGATCAGAATCTGATGATCAGATCTGATGGCCATGTGTGGAGACGTCCTAAGATATTATTATTATTACTTTTTAATATTATGCGGTTTGTAACTTGCTATAGAGCACAGGTTATATATACTTTATTGATAATGATTATAATACTTTAGGATTCCATGTAGTTCTTTATTCTATCTATTATATATCTATTATAGTATTTATAGTATAGTATATATATCTATCATAGTCATTAATATGTTCTTTTCATTTTCTTCAGCGACACTAGCACCTTCATAATTCACGTAAAACCTCGCCCTTGTATAAACACCGTCCTTATTTATTTTAAAACGGTAAAAACATAAGGTAGCGTCTCTACCGGTTATAATCTCAACACCACTAGTACCAGCCATATGGTCAGCGGAGTTAATTTATATTGTAGACGCAGTGTCAAACTTATAATTAGCGTATACAATATTACCGCTCCAACAACACTCGGTACGGTTAGTTGGTAATTAAGTTATTATCCTATCTAAGCCTAAGTTTCATGTAAGTTTAAGTTAACTTCCATAGTTAAGATGGATTAGTTCCTAAGTATAATACATATTGATCAGGCATTAGAAAGCTGTTGAATTTAAAAAATGGAGGAATTATAAATTCACACACAAAATAATATATATGTATACCTACAGTGGGTTTGAGTTTCAAATACCTACAAAATGTCCCGTTTTATGTCACACAACACAATCAAATTAAAACATTAATTTAGAGAAATCGAGTCGAAATAGGAAAAGGGTAATTGAGAGAGAACTTGTTATTAGTGAAATGTATTAATAGGGTATGATAGAGGCTCCTTACGACGTAGATATGGAATAAGGATGGCAATATATTTGGACATTTGGGCCTTACATGTCATCTTAATATAGATAATATGCAAAATACAATACGAGGATACCTAATAGTCGCTGGTGAATTGACCGTTACGCACAATTTCCATTGTTCAAAATTTTCTGTAACGTCCGGTATAATTACTTATATTTTTATAAATAAATATGTAGATGTACACGATAACCGTAAAGGTATTTAATAAACCGGAACTTTTTATTTGCTTTGCTTGATAAAAATCACATCAGTTCCGGGAGTACCTTCTGATGTCGAAACCGGACAATATCTACAAATACGCCTTCAATTTCTTTGACGTCAAATGTTGTGAAAAGATTAGGATATGAAATTATCAGTGAATGGTTACGGAAAATGAAGTCGAAAAATTCATTCGTTCTTCCGTTCATAGGTACCGTCGAACAGTTAGAGGTAAAAATAGCTTTAGATTAGACCTTTCAAACGGAGTTTTAATGTATAATCCCCACACGGCATGTAGGTTCACATAGCACAACTTTTCGTAGCGCCGACGCTAGTGACCGGCAGCGGCAAAGGCATTTAGTAATTCTTAGATAGGCTGTGTATAGAAAAATAAACTGTGATCTGCCTATTGCAGGCCGTTGTATGGCAAGGTGACCGCGGACAGGTATGGAGGGCCAGGGATCCTAAGAAAGAACTTGAAGTCCCTTACTGCTTACATATCATAACTAAATTTACCCAATACATTTTCTTACATATAGGAAAACCGCTTACATTTTTGCGTGATTACGGTCCCATCATTATTTGACAGAAATAGTAACGTTCGAAGTAACGATAATGGTAATATTGTGTTCGTTTTTTATAAGTACATTATATATATGTATGTATATTGCAGTAATTAGGTAGATCTGATCGTAAGTGGACGCCGTCGCTTACACTGTATTTGTCACACGATTGGCCAATAGCCAGTGCATTGCAAGCTTTAAAAGAGACCTGCCTTTGCTCCTTTCTTAAAGAGTCTCATAGTGTCTAGGAAAACATCAGATACAAAACCAATCCACGGGCGCCCTAATAACGAACGCGCAAATTGAATACAACACGAAATTACATATGCCGAAACGTTTTTACAAAGTTTTGCCATACGTACTTTGTCATGCCTATTTTACGCAGTGGTAGGTAGAAAAGAAGAATTTTTCTTGGATATGGTCCTGGCAAACGTCTTTCGCGTCTTCTGTAAATATATGTCATACACGTTAATTCAGGGTTAATTTATTTTATCTAGCCTTCCTTCAAAACGTGTCCGATTTGATCAAAGTTCGTACGTCAAGCTTCAATTCTTTGGTTGTATTACTATTCCAACCCTTTATCTCTCCCACCCCCAGCCCTATCCTTGTTATTATTATTACTATATAACATGCAAAGTTGTGTTCAAATGATTGTATTCCATTTAAGTATTTTATCTCGTGCTGTATTTAGCGTGATGGGATTATCCTTTGAGAATTGATTCAAGTTCAATTGGAAAAGTTACCGCGATAATATGATGCTTTTATATTTGAGGACTGTAATATCCTTAAATAGGGGTTAATAACACACGGGAATTGATCCTCGCAGGTCACTGGATTTCGCGTTAAATATCACTGAGTACTGCTAATAATAACGCTTTCCTAGTTTTTCATGTTGATGTAGGTATTTGGCAGGCAATTTAACATTTTCAGTAGTCGATAGAACGTAACATCACGCCGGTAATCCCGAAGAGGTAGGTAGAGGAGTGTAATACATTCCAAAGTTTCACCATTTACGTTTATTTCTCACTATGGAATAGGTGGTGAGTCTCTTGCTATGCACCAGGCTACCACTGCTAGAAAATCAATGATAGAAACATTCAACAGCGCCCGATCGAGGATTTGAACCCAGGACATCTCGATCGGTTGTCTCGCCGACGAGGCATTATCGGTAGAAAATTAATAACCTGTATCTTGAACTGCCTCGTTGGTCGTCTTGGTTGCAAGTGCGACTGCCGATCAGGAGGTCCTGAATTCGATTCCCAAGTTTAATTTAGATTTTCTAGTAGTGGCTTGCAGTCTGGCTTTGTGCCCGGCACATGGCAATAGGCTCACCACCTACTCCATAGTGGGACTTAAACGTAACTGGTGAAACGTGGGAGTACACTACACTTCTCTGCCTACCTCTTCGATAATTACAGGTGTAATGTTAAATTGTTACGTTCTGTTTTCTTTCTCACCATCAACATTACTATCGTATTATACAAAACGATATACTTCTACTTCTTCCGGTCAGTGAGACTACAGATGATAATTAATTATACTATATATCACCACATCCGTCCCGAGCTTTCTCTTAATATAGATAAAATCACAAGGACAAATACAAATTGTGAGAGTTGTATTACTGTTGTTTGTCAGGTAGACTGCTCTTTGCAAAGATTTTGTACTGGAGATGTAGAAAGAAGAATTATTGTACCATACTTTATTATTTGGAATTCTTCTAAGTAGGGTTGCAATTATATCTACGTTCAAATGGTGTCGCAATACGTTTTGGAACCGATTTGAACCGATTTGAACCGATAAATATTCCATAGTCAATTGTTATGTTACGTATTTTTTGAAATTAAATAATTAAAACGTACTTAATTGAAAGCGAAAAGCGGGTACGGTATGGAAGTACGTGTGTTGTGTATATTTATAGCAAAAACACTTTAGGTACATAGGATAATATTTTTTGGACGTAGCAATTCGAAAGAAATATGACTGTTATGTTAGGACACGTTGACGGGAAAAAATATTGGGCTCTACTTTGGGATTTACGTTGCCGCATTCTTACAACCTTTTTTGCCTAGTATTGATGGAATAGCTGTAAGAATCTAAGATTTGCGTTACAATAGTGAGCCCTGGATTCTCACACAGCACGCGAATCAATGGCATTCTTGGAAACCAAGTTTATCACGTTTCAAAACGAAGAGTCCAATCTTGTTTCACGTTTGTGTTTGTAACATATTTCCTATTATTTTATTTAAAATCTTGTTAAGCTCCATATTTAAAATTGGAGATGCAATGGCACACAACTATGGAGTTTCTTGCGCCGCTTCTTCTCCATAGCGAGGCATCTTCCGAAGCGGTGGTAGCATCATTTTGACGTACGAAAAGTGTTTTCTAATGAACCAATTTTGAAAAAATGACATTTGAATTTAATTATCCGTGATAATTATAAACGAATGTAATAACTGCAATGCAATATATTTTATAGGTCTTTGTTACTTTTATTTTATTTCATCATTTTCATCAAGCATTTTATTGCTCGACTATCAGTCATATCTACTGCCCAACTATCCGTAAAACTGCCCAAGTCTGAATAAGCCAACCTTTTTACTTCACCATTATTTAGGTACTAATAACTAAATATACATTAATTGAAATTAATGTAATGAAAGATTCGTACAATAAATATACACAATACACGTACAATAATACATAATAGTCCTTGGTATAACGCTGACGTAAATATATTAAGAATTGGTTTATATTAAATGTATTACGAAATATGCGTAGTTAAAAGGTAAATCTGAAATATACATATACAATATTAAAAATAGAACATCAAATAGAAATCAATTTTCAGAAAACAAGCAAGGTTACGAAATCGCCGACACATTGAGGAATCCCACGTGGACAAGTACGAAGTAATAATTGATAACGACATAATATCTAACAAGCCAATAATACGATATAAAACAACGCTTGTAATAAAAAAATATTCATTGTTGCAAAACAAGGAAACATGAGTTACAAATAGCTTAAACTTAGTAAAAAATATCCTAAAATTAGTCGCAAATATGTAGCTTAAACTTAGCGACAAATGGTTTCAATTTATTGAAAAATATCTTAAACTTAGTGATCAATTGGATAAATTTAGCGAATAGTAAAAATAGTCATATTTGAATAAAATGTGCCATAAGAACTTCATTGTCCTAAAAACACGAAAATTCAGTGAGCTCTCTCTCGAACAAAACTCTCGCAAACACTTGCTTAGACAATCCAGCAGCTCCCCAACTCCTAATTACACAAAAGGATTATCGATGCGAGGCAGAGTTAAATACAGCTGAGAATAGATCAAAAACAACTTCATTGTCCTCTTGAAATGTAATAATAGTGCTCCGGGTCCTTTAGTTTCAAAACATAAACAAAACGACAACTTTACTATCATAGTCGTTAGTGAGTTCTTCGGTTCCAAAATATACATATAACTGAAAGTTTACTTTGATGGTTTTGATAGCATTCGTTCTCAAAAAAAGTGTTAATAAATAAAAAGGGCAGTATTATAATAATACTGCCCTTTTTATAATAATAATACTGCCCTTTTTCGGTAACATGGCAGTATTATAGGCATGATGTTATATGCTGTCTTATTGATTTGCTAACTGGAGTCAGCTCCATTTAAATTTTATAATAGTACCTATGAGAGTAGGTACTCAATCTAAGATTATACTATTTAAATGAATATAATTATTCCACTTAGCGTAGAAACGTTACGTAGAAATATTACGTAGCGTAGAAACAATCATCTTTTAATTTCACTCTAAAATATCCCAAGCATAGATCTAACACAATAATTACCAATGCTTTCTAGCCAGTACCGACATTTACTAGTTAATAAACGAAAATAAACTACTTTCGTACGATGGTCGTAATTTAGAGATACCTCTACCTTTACGAGCTCATAAGAGGAATTATGGCGCGCTCAGCACGAATTATAGCACTAAATTATTCTGTTTACGCCAAAGGATTAGGCTGTATGAAGCAACTGCAGAGTATTTTATAAGTCAACTATATAATAACTAAATGTCACGTGACTTTATGATCAATTTGTTAATACTCTATACATTAATAAAGATTGTTAGCCTGTCTAAGTCCACTGCTGGACATAAGCCTCCCCTGGGAGGTTTTCACCCACAATACCCACTCTGAGCATGCGGGTTGGGGACACATTAATATGTTAAAAAAATCTTTGAAAAGACATTGGAATGACACTTTGAAGTTCCTATCAGTATCATAATTTGTAGGTACCCGGTAATTGACATATTATGTGTACCAGCATTGGTGAAATAAACTACTACACTCCTCTGCTGACCTCTGCGGGAATTACAGGTGTGATGTTACAATTTATTAAGTAACCGCCAGGTGTTGTATGCAGTTGCAATTAAAACGAGGTGAGCGAATAAAATATATTCCGTTGGTACCGTGCGGGCTTCCTCCATTTATTTTCTGCAACTTCAATTAAATTATTTTTGACGACGTAATTGCTTTTTTAATATGTTTTATTGCACAGTAATATCAGTCTTAACTTTGAAGTCAATTAAAACTAAGTTAATAATTCCATCGTTCATTACTTGAATACCTCCCGACTTGGGACATCTCACGCTGCATTCTGATTCTAAAGAGAGCCTGTTTTATAGTAACCAGATGGCTTATTCTTCCATTTGATTACCGTAACATCGTGCCAGTAATTCACGACGCGGTAGACAGAGGACTGCAGTACACTACTACGCTTTAACAACCGTTTTCATGACAATTTTTATTTACCTACAACATGACGTTTACGAATTGTGCATGACGTCATACGTCAATGTCAATGTCGCAAATGTTCGCTATCTGTGGACACGTATAGTTTGAAATTGTTACCTTGCATAAAACGTTGTCACAGACAAAGCTATTAATACATAATAATATGTTTTGCTATAGTATTATAATACCACTTTATCCTCTGCTTACCGAGGATTACAGGTGTGATGTTACGTTTTTTTTTATATTATAATGTAGCAAAATACCATAGAAGATGGCTCTGCTCTATATATTTTTACGATCATTCATCATCGTTATCATCAATCTATTTTCAATACAATCCTGAACGTTAGACTTGGGCATTTGTGCCCGTTGTATCGCAATAGACTCTATTCAATGGTGGGACGTGGGGTCCATAGCAGGTGAACTGTGGAAGTGTACCACCATACGCCGTTGGCAAGCCCTATAATATTATGCGTTGCTATAATATATATTATAGCACCATATATACAGCACCTTAACGCGTGTAAGAAACAATTGGCCGTACATTTCGGTGGAACACGACAAACGTGTGACTAGACGATGACGCGGCCCCTTGGGGTTAAATGTTCCGACACTATTAGAATAAGCTGTTTTATTAAGTAACTTTGGCTTATTTTAAATGTTACGTAATTATTAGTTCTCATATTGTAAAATGTTGCTTACACTTACAGGTGACATGCAGACATGCATCGACACTAATCCAGACTCGGTGTCACTACTGGGAATTTCTAATTAGAAAAGCTGTACAACACTTTGCCAGAACCGTGGTTCGTTCACGGTTTCTTCCTAAGCAGTGCACTTTGCAACAATTAGACCACCGACACATTCATAATATGTACCTACGTATGTAGTAAGTAGTATAACTTTTCATTTTGTTTTTTATATTTCTTTTTTATCTTGATATGCATATTACATATATCTAT
>DWTO01003135.1:0-12956 GCA_018244755.1 Jemadia pseudognetus | reverse complement strand
ATATTTATATTGTCAAATTAGAGTTCTTCTGTCTGACGCAGAGTGAGAGTGAAAGGGTGAGCGAGTCGGGGGCGGGCGGGGAGAGGTAGAGGAGAAGGGACAGGGACATAGAGAAGAAGAGGGAGAGGGACAGTATAAACATATAAGTAGTTTTCAATAGATGGGAATTTATTTACAAGTCTATCTACATGCCTATTCCATGCATCTACCTGCCTGTCCAGATTGAGAATTTATGTCTTTAGTAACTTTGTCTGGTATAGATTTTAGAAAAAAAGAAAGGCTGTACGGAGTACGCCGGGTCAGTTAGTATAATTATAAAATAAAAGCAGCCTAAGTTACTCCTTATTACATTCAGTGAAGGTCCCGTCAAAATCTGTCTAGCCGTTCCAGAGATTAGACGAAATGAACATAAAGAAACAGATAAAGATTGTAAAAAATGTTATTTTGGTATATGTACCGTGTATGTATTTATTAAAAAGCGGTTATTTTAATATTTCAAAGTACAAATAGACAATCTAATTTTATTTATTTGTATAGATAACGTTCGTTATGTAAAAGTCATATATAGTATTCAAATAACGTTTAGTGAAATCAATAGAGTGCGGTATTCTCAATATTAGATTATATCAGATTGAATATTTGTGAAGCGAATATTAAGTCAGCTCCCAGCAGAGTATTAGCCTAATATTCAGTAATAAGTATGGCATTATAATATGCGCTTACAAGTATATATGAATATTAGGATTATCGAAATATTAACTTAATATAAAAACTGTGCCATCACTAATATTGGATTTGTCCAGTCCAACAAACGTCTACAATCTACAAGTGTCAAATGATAAACAGAACAATGTTGCCTGTTTGCTAACGCAAAAAGTTTGTCATATTAGACACTCATAACGAATATTGTGTACACATTAAAAAGTCTATGGGATTTACTGCGGTTATCTCATTTATAGTATTAATCTTATCTATAGGATATTATATGGGTTTCTTTATTTTTTCAAGATTTTCACATACATAATAAAAAATTTCATAACCAATTCATTCTTTTTATCTAAAGAGTATATTATATGTACTGTAATGACGTGTTCTACTAATTAATAATGTAATTACATATTTAATTATTAACCCGAATAGTTGAACGCGTGTGTGAATATTGAATGTGAATAAGCACTTGTTTGAATAGCGGTTTAGTGACTAATAAATGGCTTAACGTCTTTTGCCACGAAATCTTTTATTTTAAGCTCACTTTGTGAAGAAATGGAACGTCATTGAATGACATTGTTAATCATAATGTATGTCCGGAGAGCAGGCTGTTCATTAGCCATCAATGCTAATAAATGTTTTTTTTACTTTATATTCTTAAATTAAATAGGTACGTGTTTAAATGAATTTTGATATTTATTTTTCAATATGTATTTATTCGAGTCATTGTATTTTATTATCACCTTTTTAATTAAATCTTTAAATATTTTGAAATGGCAATTCTTGTCTGGTCACGTGACTCGTAGTCTGGGTTTTGCAAACGGTGAGTGGAGTGCCTTGTCATCAGTCCTTTGAGTTTTTGGATGATTTTCTTTGGCATTCTTATTCTAAGTGAGTAATTTTTGAAGAAAATTCTTAGTTTAGCATGTACGAGTTTTGTTGTGGTGTTTTGTTGTGATCGTGAAATGTGCTTTCATATGACGAAATTGTACCTTGTTCCGTGACTAGTGTGATATGACGCCATTTTCTTCGTGAATGCCAATTATCGAAGTTCTTCAATATTTTCTTTGTTTCTGTTCCACAATAAAACATTCCATTGAACGGTTTTTAAAAATAAAGTGCCTTATATTTTACTTTAAGTGAAAATACAGTGTGCAGCCGAGGCTGGCTATGCACCTTCGTTGAACTATTACACGCATTTATGCATGACACCACCTTCAGGAAGGCGTACATGCATATTAGGTACATAATTTTTAATTTCCTTGTCTTAGCTTCCAAAGTAGCTTCTAGATTTGCTTTTTAACGTAGACAAGTAAAAATAGCTATATGTACTGAATGACTCGTTGAAAGTTACAGTCAAACTTAAAAAAAACTGACACATTAAAGTGGACTACCCACAATTGATCGGCGTTAATGTCAGTACTTAAAATCTTCAAATTGTTCTCACGTGTCCGAAACTTCATTTGAACCTAGATAAGACGTATAATTGTTTCGAAAGGTTACGCCCGTACGTTTTCTTGCCATCAGAATAATTGTTACAAATTTATGTGGATGGTAACGAAGAATGACACGCGATGTGTTTACTTTTGGTTCTGATGATGACGTATTTTTATACACATGGTACATTGATGAATATAATTGATTCAGAAACATGATTTTATACCTTGTGTGCAATATGGGCACATTTTTTTATTGTACATGTAATCTTATCTACTTGCGAAATATATATTTATTTGAATAATATTACCTCCGCACATGAGCAGGGTGTTTGCATTTGCTCATTACTACTAGTACTATAGTATGTCAGTATATTAGTATCAAAAAATAGATTATTAGTACTGAACTCTTTGTTTCAATTTATGGTTTTTTAATTTCACCATTTAGAAATTCAATTTTGATTGAATTCTATTATATTTATAGTGCTTTAATAGTACTCCATCATTACTGTGGTCATGTAGGCATACTAGATATATCGGGATGATATCTCTCAGTTATAATTAAATAACACCCACAACCAAATGTATTCATTATACAATTTTATCATAGAACAGAAGGTACATATTGTTTATTTGTTAACCATGACATGTTATAAAAGGGACTTATATTGCCTGACTTTGCAAAGTTTCTTTTATAATAATGTGTCAGAGGTACAGGTTACATTAAACACGTAAATAATTAAATGTAATATCACACCTGTAATCTCTGAAGAGGTAGGCAGAAGAATGTAGAACACTCCCACGTTTCACCAAATACATTTACTAGTGAAACTTGAAAGTTACCTACTTTACTAAATAATTACTTTAAAATTTGTGATTGTTATTACTTTGATGTTTTAGTAAGTAAATTTGTCCTGTAATTGCATTGTATGCTCAAAATAGTTGCATTTTTATAAAACTGAGAAGTTGCCAAAATGTAGACAAGAGCAGCAGGCCAATATTTAGTATACAGTTATTATAGTTATATTTATAGTTTACATTGTTCAACTTTTATTATGCCACATTAGTACAATTCTCAATTAAAATTAGGTATATGAATACTGCTATATTCAACTAAGATGGGTGTACTTGAGATACCATTGACTAGGTATATTGAAAGTTAATGGGGTGACACATTTGTAGTTTAATTTTGAGTGCTGAGTCATCTGACATCACAGGAAATCCGTCCAGTTATTCATTGTCCAGTGTTGTGGTATCTCTTACTTGACATATGAGCGTTGAATAAGATGATGATAATGAGGTCATAGGTTTTATTTACCTAAGACTAATCATAGACCCATGTCAGTTATTACCCCCATATGCTTGCTAACCTTCAATATTTGTCCTATTGAGCTTCTCTCCTAACAAAAGTAATATATGGTTACACTTCTGTCTTATAATCGTATTTTGTGTGTAAACTATTTTATTTGCTTTTAGTACCATTCATCATCACTTATCTCACACTCTGTCCATTGATGAGATTGTGTTTACTTGTAGGTGGTGCAACCATTCATTGTGATGCCGTTGGATGCTGACCTCAACCGCACAGAAGTGGTGTTGCCTGGTTGTGAGCTGAAGGGCCTCCGCACTTGGAAAGACATTTGTTTGGTACGGAATTCGCTTTTTCAACATCAGGTATGTACATACCGCTTCATCCTCATTGTTCATCTCGATTGCAATTGTCATTTTGAAGGAATACGATGCGGGAGTAGTAATTTTTTCAATTGTCTTATTGATCTTAATACTGCTTGGATTTTGTCATACTAATATTACATTCAATGTTATCTCAGTTATCTTTGTAGAATGATTAAATAGAAGATTTGTGTAACAAAGCATGGTATCACTTTATGAATTGCACATATTTTGGGATTGGCAATTTGATACACCTCTAGGACTATATTCCTCCAATTTGATGCTGAATTCTATTGACTACACCTAGACTTTTGATTTTCTATAGCAATGTTGATAGTACTGGCATTAGTTGGTTGTAATATGGTGCTAATTGGTTTCTGTAAATTATTGGTGTAGGTATTATATAAATCAACTTTATAAGCTGTTAAAATATTAATCCATTTTGTGTGGTTATTATTTCTGATTCTCATTGTAAAATATTTATCTCATATGTTCATTAGACAATGAACAATTTGAAGTCCTTTTTAATAGTAAGCTTCAAGTTGCATATTGTGTAGGTGCATTGTTGGTGCTTTGTTTGAATATTTGGAAACAACACAAAGAGGAACATTCTCTTTTTTGTTACAGTCACAAAGGATTGCAAACATAATTTATTATTTTAAATCAGGACTCAATTTACAACTGAACAGAACTGAAATTTAAATCCTTTATTTATATTAAAATATACTAACATGATTTATCCATTGGGTAATCTCAATGTTATAGGTAAAAAACCACTGTGTTTATTCTTTTTCACCTGTTTTCTGTTGATATGACCCTTACATTATCACATATTGACAAGGCTGTATGCACTCTTGGCTAATTTCTTTTAGTACAATTAATGTATCAACCTTAACCAGTGCCAAGTATTTTGGCTGTTACAGTCGCGGCGATCGAAATCACGAGTTGTATGTAGTTAGGTATAATGATATATTCATCGAGATATGCTTCTTCTCTTTCACGTGTTCTCATTCTATTGACCTTCCGTAAAACGTCGTCTTTGTCGCCTGATCGACGCACTTTGCTCAGTTAGTATAGCTTTTGGTTGACATCTTTTAGAAGACTGATTGTGTTGGGTTCGTTCAGACAGAACATCGGAGCTGTTGATTTGTTTTTCGGTTTTGGCGAATTCGAGACGGTAAAGAAAGTCGCAATACGCTGTGAGAGCGCGTGGCCCGACAGCGGAGGTCAGCGCCCCGGCCCAGGACTAATTTTGGGGAGATCGACGACTCGTGCCGTCGTCGCGGCTTTGTCCACGTGCGTCGTTTAATATCGTAGCTGCTGTCTGTCCTCTCATAATTTCATTTTTATTTGAATCTCAGAAAAAAATGTATGTTCGCAACATAATCATATGTACATAAAATAAATATATCTTTTTATCGTATAAATATCTATACCGTAATTGGATGTCGATAAACGTTATAAAATTAGGGTTAATATTGGAAGAGAACGGTGACGTCACGCTAGAATGCAGTTATAATTTAAGAAAGCGATGATTCATGCAACGTTCAGTGTTCACATGTTTGAGTCATCGACCCTACTGTGTAATTTCTAATAGTTCAATTTGTGGCTCGTTAGTGCTGTTTACTTTTTCGGTGGAATGTGTGTGGCCGGGCGATTCACTGTCGTGTATCGTCGTGGTTAATATATGATTGGCAGCGTGTTGTTCTGCGTGGAGATAACGAGTGTGCGTTTATCAGCTCGGTGGCGGTGGCTTGTTTGTATTGGTAAGTGCGTGAGCGTGTGAATAGAAGAATGACGCGAATAATGGGTGGCGGGCAGTGCGACCGCTGCTCGATCTGTGCGGAGCCGCGGCGGAGCGCGGGGCTCGCTCAGTTCACGCCGTCTCGCCGTGCGCGTCGGAGCTCGTCGCCGCGAGGCCGATGCGCTCTCTTTGACGATTTATTGCGCTTTTGAAACATATGCATCTAATGCGTTTTATCTTAATAGATAATAGTGCAAATTAGTGTGCCCACATATACATGTGACAGTGATATAGTTCGGTTCGTGTTTGTACGGAGGTTTTAACGTGCGTTCTACGTGGCCATGGGTTCTGATTCTTGCCTGAAGGTAATGTCGGTCTGTGGTCGAATGTGTGATGTTTTTGTGTGCGTCTGTGTCGTTGGATGTATCCGAGTGGAGGCTGCGCGAGGCCACCTAGGCGAGGCTGTTTGAAGGCCGCCTGTTCGACCTTGGTATCAGGTCAATGTCCTCGAATGTTTTAGAACTTGCGACTTTTCACGAATACTCTGTCAGCCTAACTTGTAATGATAATGGCTTTTTGAGTACTATCTTTAGGAGTGTTTATTTTTCGCTAAGTAATTTCAAATACGCTATTCGTTAGGAAGCTACTGTCGTGAAATAATACTTGCTAGTGGATATGATAGTTGATTTTAATAAAAATGTTTTTTTTTACATAATAAGATATTTTCGTAGGCTAAGTTTCTTTTTAGTGAATTCTGATCTTTGTTGGTACTTTGTTCTATAACCGCGTTAACAACGTGTGATTGTTGTTATGACGTACTTGTATTGGTACGTAAAACTAACAATTACGCTACTTTGTCATCATTTATATTGAAATAAATAATCGTTTCCTTAAGCAATCGGAAATATGGTGTGTAATTGGAGTCGTTATAATCATAAACAATAGTTTTCGTGACCAATTAGGAGCGGCGTCAACACGTTACTCATATGGGGATTTTCGTCTATCAAGAAATTTCTTTAATACCTACTTTTAATAATCAATGTATGTTTATGAATATACAAAACCTTTATCTTGGATTTAATTTTTACGAGATAGGAAATTCCACGAGTATATTATAAAAGTTAGGTTATTTGTTTATTCAACAAATGTATATTATCTTAACGTTAACCAATTATACTTAGCTACGTATAATATACGATTTTCGTATTCCTTTGTATTTCACAGTCATTGTTCTTTAAGTTGGTATTATCTTGAATTATATATCGCCGTGGGTTATTTAGTTTATTAACAAATGCAGTACATAATAAGTGTTCAGTCAACTCTGTTTACAAGTTTGGTGTAGCGGGCATTGTTTTTCGGACAATATCTGAGCGCGTCTATTGTGCTCAATCGAGGCAAGTGAAAGAGAGAGCAATATGTGGAGCGGCGGGCACAGCTGTGTGGCGCGCTGCGTGCGCGCGATCAGCTGACGCGCCGCGGCGGCCATCTTGCCATGCGTATTCCATTGTCGGAGCGTCATTGTGAACTGCACGCTTGTGACGCACTCCTAATACGTGCTAATGTCATTGTCCTTCTCGTCCTGCTCGAGCGCTTTGTTATAAGACGAAACCTGCTGAATCAGCGGCCGATATACGGAATCGCTTCCATGTTGCGAAATATGCGGACGTGTTTGAGACCCTGCTCTTGTCTATTTTTGGTTCCTTCCGCTTGTATACACGCAGTCCAACATGCGCGGGCGCAGTGTTTCATACTTATCTACGTTTGTATATTTTTTTCGATCTCACGCCAAAATACAATTTTATTGACCTTGTTCTCAACATTGCTCGTAGTGATATTTCCGCGTGGTGTTTACCTTTTTTTTTGTTATCATCATCGCATAAGATTCTAGGTTTTTTATCCTTTCAAAACAATAAACTTGTTTTAATAATTAAGATTGTATAATTATATTGCTTGGTCCGAGGGCGATCATAGACTTGTACACATGAAGTAATGTTTAAAGAAATATTTTTTACACTAAACTTTAGAGGGATTTTCTTAAGCAGTGCACCATTTTTTGCTTGTTACCGTTACAGTTACCGTTGGTCGAGTGGTCAGACCTGTATTTTGTCTCGACCGCTTAAATTTGATCAATTGACTGAATGATAATATTTCTGAGCGATGCAACTGTTTAATGTATGTTGTAGATGCTCAATGCTTTCCCGAGAGATAGCTAGAACGCTAACTACGTAGGTAACATAATTATGCTGTATGTAGAATGATACCGAACAAAATATTATAGTAGTAACAAAATAGTAGATTGTTCCTCAATGTCAATTACTTTTCTCTTTGAATAACTTCTTCGCTCTCATTGTAACCTCGTAACTTGAAATAATGACATGATATTTAATTATAAAGTCGTTAGGATAGTTGCTATTAATTAATAAATATTAAGTAAAGTAACACATTATGAGTGTTCACTTCTTAATAAGGCATCGGAATGCTGTGTCGTCACTTCCTCATTACTCGTGTTGCACTTTATTGTCTCTTATTCCCGCGGCTCGATGCATTCTGCACATCAGACATGCGTAATATAGTACTAGAGGCGATTCGATATAACTTACTGTATTGTATTAGTATTCTCACTCAATACGTTTCGCAGTAAAGTTCATCTAAAATGTGTGTCGTATGTAAAAACTTTAATGATATACAGTAGCTGTGAAACCAATTTAATTCTTTGTTCCATATAAGTATGTTTAGCTTAGTCGTGATTATATTAATGGAAATGCGATGCGAGCATTCTGTAGCCACATGTGAGCCACAACCATAGGACAGTCGTGTGGCCCGACGGTGGCTCCCGGGACACGTGTTCAATGTCGCCTGTAGGGAGTGTAGGTGTGTTGTGTCGGTGCAACGGCGGAGTGGGTCGCGCTCGAATTGCGTAGCGAACACTCGGCAACTGGGTCAGCGGGGCACGGCGCGGCACGGCGCGGCACGACGCGGCGCACGCCGCCCGCCAACACAAACAAACACGGGCACGAACGACGGCCCGGACACAAAACTTGTAGATGGGCTTTAATTGCCCCCACTATCAAAGATGTTATCGCGCCCCGCACTGTACAAGTCATTATGGATAATGCGGCGGTCCTGATAAGCGCTTCACTGGAAAATTCTCTCTCCGCGATCGCCGCGTGGCTGTAACTAAGCTGCTTCGTGCTGAACGTGTTTTATTACTTGAACATTCGTTTAAAGATCTAATTAGTTACTTATTTCCAATAATATGAATGCTAAATATGCTGCTATCCAAACTCACGTTTATTACGACGAGTTAATTTAAGTGATCGATTAATTTGTATTGAACAATTGTAATCGGACATCATGTTTTCGAATAATAATCAACTAGTCAGTCGCCTTGGCACACATATCCACTTATTTTCATTAATTTTTATTTTAACCGCCGTTCCTGTGGATATGTGCAACACGAGTGTTTTTTAGTAAATATTCAGAAATCGATTTGTTCTGTTTGTTTTATTTCGAGGTGTTTTTAGCAGTCGTATATTTGGCTCACGTTATTTAAGCATTTTTGTTTTGTAACAGATATGCCTAAATCTACGTTCATAATTTTCATAATACTCTTGTTACAATATGTATACCCTGGAGGGGGGGGGGCTCTAGAGACTCTGTAGCGAGTAACGATACTAACGTTCGGACCCTGACCTGAATTGCCAAATGTTGACAACATTACGTCAATGGCGCCGAATTTTTGGCGGACTTAATAAAAAGACCATGGTTTTTCGTTATAGTTTTTCCCTCACCAGTTGAGTGACTGTTTGGAGTTCTCCTTAAATAGATCTTGTTAATTGTATTTTGTATTTCCTTGTAACTGGTTTAATTCGTTGCTAAAAACAATTTTTTGTTACTTAAAGAGAAATCTGCATTTTTTCAAATATTCCACGTTCAATTACGTAGCTAGGCTAGCTGACTACCGCGGGTAAAACCCACCTGACACCATGAAGATAAGTTTTCTACAAAATTAAATTCATCTTTGATTAAATTTTAGATAAAGAAATTTCGTAACTTAAATGACGTGTCAACGTAATCTTCCAATTCGCATTGAAAATATCCAACTGATATAATAAACCGAAGTGTCAACTTTACCAAAGTTTTAACAAAACTGTTCAATTACAGAGAAGATAATGTTCGGTAGAATGTACACGTGGCCTTCGTTAGCGATATCGTAGCGCGCAAATTGAATAACGTAGTCGGTAGTAAGTAGTGTTGCTAAACATTTTCAAAGTAATATAAAACCTTGCAGTTTAATTGCAAAAGTGCTATTTGAACCGCGTTGTGGGCAACGCTTGGCGATGATACATTTTGAAAACGCCGATTCGAAGCAACCAGTGCGTCTTAGTAAATTCCGTTGTAAATAAAACACACAAACATTTAAAGTCATGATGTTAGGAAAGTATTAATATATTAATATGGCAATTTACGCAAATGGAAAAATACATTTCGGTTGTTACGCATTACGACACGACGGTGGTCGTTATGAGACACCTTAATGTATGTTGTGATGAAGAAAAAATAAAGTAGAAAATTGTAATAGGTCACATGCCTCCACTAACGCCATCATTCCATTACACGGTCGTCAATCGTTATGAATAAAAACGTAAGGTTCATATCGTTGGTTTGTTGTATTTACGGGACGTAAGTAGCGAGCGACACTAGCAGACAGTGCATTGCATTCGTGTCTCGCGATGGGTGCAGTGCGCCACGCATCTAACTGCAACGTGACCTGCTCCTGTCGTATTGTTCTAGTGCCATCTGAACAAAAGCTGCACTTGCAACCATCAAGACTGCTGTTAATTAGGATGGCTCTGAATAGGACTGTGGCAATCAAACTATGCCAATTAAATTATCGCAACACCTACCCAAAGCATCTTTCTTATGTCTGTATCATGAATGCTGAAATGTGTATGAACAGAGTGATGAATATAGAGGAGTCATGTCAGATCTGTATGGTTTGTGACTGCTCCCTAAGGGATCTGGCGTAATAATGTACGAATAATAAATTATTGGAAAAATGTTAATTGTTTACGTAAAGGTTTGAGTATAATTAAAAGTATTAATTAATATAGTGTTTTGCCGACTTTAATATAAAATATTTGGGTACTAGATTCCTCTGCTTACCTCTCGGGAATTTTCAGGCGTGATATACGTTACGTAATATAAATAAAGTCATGATTCTTTGAAATATTTGCATGCAACGTGTAAATATAGAAAAAAATCAAAAACACTCAAAGAAATGGGAATAACCTGTACAAGGGATCATAAGTGCATTCACTTGTCGGACCGAGAGCGGGTGCGCGGGCGTTGGTCGGAGGCGGAGTCGCGCACCCCTGCGCCGCGGTCGATGACTCTCCCAACTGTGGCGTGGCGAACGACCTTATTATCACTCATACTCGCTCTTATTGCTGTGATTGGTACCTCACCGAGGCTCCCGAACAGATGGACATACAGTATTAATTATCTGGAATTCCAATGAAATAAAATAATAACGCAGCAATGGGAACTCCGTTTCAGAAGACATTGATAATTTTAATTGTCTGGAATTTGAAATAAAATGTTTGATTACGCAGTATATACTTACTACGTAGACACTGGGAAACAAATGAATAGCAATGACGCAGTAGGTATTACGTAGAAATTGGAAACGAAATTCCGTTTCAAGGAATCCAACGTTTTATCGTTTGTGATAATGATGACCGGCGTCAGTGATAATAATTTATTATTGAATGCTACTAATAATAGCTAATATCAACAGGAAAATTCCAGTTTAGTTCCAAAATATGTATATACCTATCTTTAGAGGGAACGTTTACGTTATTTTTTATCTTCAAGTTTTTGAATAGTCATTTTAAGAGCATGTGTCAGAAATTCACGAAGCCATGTCCCGAAACTAGTATATCCTGTATTTTCGGAGCGAGTTCCCTTTGTGTTTTCCCTAACAATGGGTTTTATTCTAATTCTGAATACTTGTGTGAATTTCCTCAACGTACACTACATAATCATTTATGTTAATATGGCGGAAAGTATTTTTTGAACGTGAAATTATTCCATGTCAGCGTAGAACTGTTAGTATTTATGCAGGCGATATTTACAACCGATACTACGTAGGTGCTTGATTATTTCATAGTTGGAATTTCAATACTGGGTAGTTTGTCAGATGATAAATAGTAGAAACAGTAAACACAGATAAGTTACGGATAGTAGTAACAATCCAGTCCAATAGGACTGAAGCTGGAATTAACACAATATCGCGCATGTTTTTCCTTGAAGGGGTAAGCAGCCAGGTGTAGTTATGGAAGAGGGTAGAAGCAGGAATTACCTATAGCGATTGTCGTCAAGGTCCGCGTTAGATACGTTTCATCAGAGTAAGCGGCGGCGCGGTGGGCAGGCGCGGTGGGCAGGGACCTTGGCGCGGGCCGCGGGCTCCGGCGCTCCGTTCCACTTTTGCCGTAGCTCTCTCTTGTTATGCAAACCTGTCGTTATGCATATTATGTGTTGCCTCCACAGAACCGCACTCTAACAACAACACTTTCTATAATGATAATTTCTGGCTCCGCGTACGCGTCACGCCCGTCTCTCTGCGCCTCGCTCTCGTCTGAAGTTATTCGCATGTATTATTTATTTATAGGTTGTTAACATAATAAATAGGCGAGATCAAATTGATTTTGCATCCAAAGTCTGGTATACATATTTCTAATCACATCAGTCGGTTCTAACTATTCAAATACACATATAGCTTTCACATCACGGCATTTTATGGTTACCTTGCATTGAGTCATTACTTTTCACGGTATCGGTGTTATAATTGTAACGTAACACACATTGTTCTTAGAATTGTGTTGTGTTTGTTGCAGGGCCCTCTGCGTTCCTGACACAGAAAGAAGTAGCAGCAGCTGGACGGCGTGGTGGCCGCGCGAACGTGTATAGAAGCCGAAGATTAATCACGTCTGGATTGTAACGTTAGCCGAGTGCGAGGCGCTTACGCCGCGACTGTCGTGGTACTGTGCGCGTTGCGACCTACGAGTGCAATATACATACTGTTAGTGCAATCGATCGTATTGTTGACTACGAACACGGGACTCGTTGTGTTTGTTTTGTTCGTTTTTTTTTTCTATTAACTGAACATTGTTAAAAGTGAGTTGATTAATTGTGGAACAATGGAACGCGAATCGAATCCTATGGAGGCGTTGTGCCGTTCCGGTTGCGGGTTCTACGGGAACCCGTCCACGGACGGGCTTTGCTCAGTTTGTTTTAAGGTGAGTTCTTCTCGTTTATAAAGTAACTTCACGCCTGTAATCCCCGAAGAGGTAGGCAGAGGAATGCAGAACCACTCCCATGTTTCACCAGTTACT